>JBDJHY010288985.1:0-19570 GCA_039654485.1 Withania somnifera
AAGCCTCAATATCTCCTTTAGTTTATTGACCTATGATTTCTCTTGCTAATGGATCACTAAAAATCAGTAATGACACTTTATTGTCAGTTTCAAACACTGTGATTGTAGACAATTCCTCATATATTATAGGTAATTTTATGGCTATCATGTTCCCTCATAGTTAGTGACCCTGCAGCCATATCAATCAACACATGACCAGTGACCAGAAATGGATGCCTCAAAATAAATAATGAGTGATCAGCCAACTGTAAAATGATTGTGGTGGGTCTTGGATTAACCAACCATTTTCTTAAAATAGCACATTGATATGAGATTTATACTTGCACCCAAATCACATAACCAGCGAACATTGAGATCCCAGCCAATAGTAATATGAATAGTGAAACTGCCCGGATTTTTTTGCTTCATAGGTAATTTGTATACAATGCACGGTGTGAACTCTCGAGTAAGAGCTATTGTGGCATATTCAGCAAAACGATATTTTTTAGACACGATGTCCTTAACATTCTTGTCATACTTGGAAATTCCCTGCAAGACATCAATCAAAGGCAAGTTAATACGAACTTTCCTGAATAATTCCTTACACATTTGGAATCCTTCTTTTTCTTTTTATTTTTTCAATCACCGAGGAAATGGTAATGGAGGTCTCACAACGGATGTTGCTATTCCAAATTTAGTGTCTTTTTCCTTGAAATTGTCTACATTATCATTATTTCTTTTTGATTCTTTGCTTAATTGTCCTTCGTTTTGAGGCACTAACTCCTACAATTGCAACCTACTTCTCGTTTTCACTGCATTTATTTATCTTGGGTTTTGGTTTTTGTTACTTGGAAGACCCCCTTGGGGCCTTGTATTTTGTGACAAAGCCATCTGTCCCATTTGCCTCTCTATTTTTTGGGTTTCCATTTGTTGATTTTTTAGGTCTGCTTCCATCCTACCTAACCTCTCACTATCATATGTTTGTTCTTCTATCAACTTTTTAAGCATCTCTTCCACACTGTTACCAGGCTACACATTCTGCGAATTACCATAACTTTGCTAAATAAACATGGGTTCCTACTGTAGATTTGAATATTGGTTTCCTTACTTACCTGGACCCCTTTGATGTGGTTGATGTTGATTGCCACCCCAAGAGAATTTTGGTGGTTTTTCCATCTTGAGTTGTAAGTATTACCATAATATTTTTGTCCTACACCTCCCATAATGTTAACCAAATTAGGATTTTCCCTTCATACATTAGACATATGATCACCTCCACCACATGTCTCATACCAATTCACAACCTGATATTGGACTGCATGCACTGTAGCCTGCTGTTGTTGCTGCCCAAAGGCTTGCATAAACATGTTTTGAAAGGATGAAATATGTGCTGATAATTTTTTAACTTTCTATAATTAAATAACCCCTATAGTATTTTTCTTACCACTGGTTCTTAATAAATCTCCATTCCATTCACGATTACCTGTTGCAGTTTTATTCAATAAAGTGTACATCTCATCATAAGTTCTCTCCAAGGCGTGTCCCCTTGCTACTGAATCTAGAAATATTTTGGAGTTGGTTCCAATGCCTCTATAAAGGTACGTAACAATACTTCATTAGACTGTTGATAGAGTGGACAATATCTGAGCAATGTTTTAAACCTTTCCCAAGCTTGTTAGAGATTTTCTCCAGGATTTTATCTAAAGCTCAGAATTTCACTCCTCAACGTTTCTACCTTCTAGGATGGAAAGAAATGAATTAGGAACTTCCTTGTAAGTCCTTCCATGTAGAAATAGAGTTTGGTGGCTCTGCAGCTAGCCACTTCTTTGCATCGCCTAGAAACGAGAATGAGAATAGAGTAAGTCTCACATAATCTGGTGAAATCCCTCTGGGATATAAGTATCACTGATGTCAATAAAGTCTGAATATGTTGTTGTGGAACCTCAAGTGATAAACCAGTGAGCTACTCTCTAGTTTGCAAGAGTTGCACCATATTCTACTTCAGCTTAAATCTACCTCTAAGTGCAAGTTTTCATATACCATAGGTAGTATTTTTTTCCCTCAAAATAGCCACCTCAAGGACTGTCCTTGCAGCTGCCATTTCAGTAGGAACTACAACTATTGGCTAATAAGTGAATCTTGTGTAAAAATATAAGATAACACCTCGTTCCTTCATTTTTTATGTAAGAAACGTTCTGATTCCTGAAGTGGTTCTACCAAGTCTCTGTTCCGTGTCAGATTAGCAGTAACCAATGCCTGAAAAAGTTGAACCCTTCTAAGATCAAGTCATTAACAATTGCACAATACAAAATATCTTACAAGAATCAAAAACTTTATAATTTTCATGTCCTCGGCAACGGCGCAAACAACTTATTGGCTTTCAAGCGCACATGAAAGTGTATGTGGTCTTACAATTAATATAGTTGCTCTTCAAGCTAGATATCAAACCCTTGGGACTTGATATTATGTATAAGTATCATAAATAACTCTTATAGATAATTTAATATTTATGAAATTGTGTGTCATAATTATGAAAACAACGGAGCACACATATATGAAATATGGGAAAACATTCCAATAGAAATTCCAACGCATGAAAGTAGGGTGGGGTGTTAAGGGAAGTCAACTACTATATAGTATTATCTTTTTCATCCAATGATATACTATATTATTGTTAATGCTGTAATTTCAATGTATGAAAAGAATGTAGGATCACTTCAAAAATCGTCAAACTTTCTTCAAAAAAGGTCATTGCACATTAAAAACATATTTGAAAGGAGCCTTTAAGTACTTCGTACCATTCATAAATGGAACACAAAAACCAAACAGGAAGTTGAATATCACTAATTGAGATGCAGAAATATCTCAAGTAATTTTAGTGAAAAGAGAAGGATCAAATGAGTTCACAACGTAAACCTCACGTCTACTCAAGAATCAGAAAGGATTATGCATTAAAGGAAATTCCACTTTATTAAATAGATGTGTTAAAAAATTATCATGTTAAAGAATTATTGAGTGAAATCTTAAAAATAATCTAAGCTTTTGATTATTTTCAAGGATCAAAACTCTTGGGTTGTTCTAGCGGCTAGTTCTCACATGTATATAAAGAACTAGTCTTCAAGAGGATAGTTATGTTATATAAGTCCTCTAGTATTTCTTTCTTTGCTCTACTTTTAATAATAATTATATTACCTTGTGTTTTACTGTGTATACAAAAAATAGAGGGAAAATTTGAGTGAGGCTTGGCATCAAAACACTTGAGAGAAAAGAAAAGAGTGTGAATTAAGTTCTAGTGTAGACTTAGTAGATTTGTAATACTTGATACTTCTGTAGGCTCAGCAGTCTTTTACTCATTGAGAAACTGAGTTTCTATAGTATAAATTAGTTTATACTTGTTAAAAATAGTGGAATACTCTTGAAACCTGAGGGACTGGAATAAGGATTACATTATGCCCCCAGCTGATTTCCCCTTCTTCACTTTACTTATAATTCATATTTGTTAAACTGTAAGTATAGTAGCTTAAGTCTTTGTGACAATCGACTAAGGGAAAACAACTTTGCAATTCACACCCCACCCCATCCCCTCCTGTTTGCACTTTTAAATAGGTCAATCTTGAAATACATCATAATATATATGATAAGAAGTCAATAAGGCAAGATTTCCATAATATTTGGATACTCATCTCTCTCCGGTATGTATTTTCAAAACTACATTCGCTAGTTGATATGATGCTTCTTCAGCAAACAATAGAGTACAATGATATATTTGGTGGAAATACTGCTAAGAGAGACTTTTGTGGGTAACAAGGTAGTTACAATCATATATTCCATAATGCAGCTCTAGAAGCATAGGGAAAAGGGACCAAAGTCTTTAGGATCACACTCCTCCTCAGCAATAAAGGCCTTTGAACCTTGTAGAGTTATTTCAAAATGACAAGGCCAAGTTCAATCCATATAAGGGACGACACCAACAATTTGTGTGCCAAAAAAGACTTTAAAAAAAAACATTTATAATGATTCGTTTTCCCAAAGACAGAGTCTCCAACTCACTACTTTCATTAGATAAATGAAGGTTCGTATAAAAGATATGCATGGTTTCCTTATAGTACTATAGTCCAGAAAGTTTAAAAAGGAGAGAGAGTTTCTGGGCCTTGAAGTACGGTCATACCATATCATCAACTTGTTTAAGATTGATTACTCTTCCAGGAAAAATTGGGTCGACTATAGAAGGTTTCATACCTTGTTTTCTATTTTATGCCCTAGAAACGGTGCATGTCCTCATGTGAAAGAATGCTAGGGGAATTGGCATGATATTTCTTGGATTTTTCCTTTGTGGAGGAGACAGATCACTTTTTAAAGTGGGAGAGTTTAAAAGGGTGGTCTGCATTAATTATTTAGAGTCTAGGGATACAAATGTGTTTGGGTTTTAGAAAGAGAGTCAGGGATGAGTTCCTGAGAGGCTATTGTTCTTTTATAAGGAAAAAGATATCAAGAAGAAAGAATTAGTAAAAATGGATTAGAGGTGATTGGGCTATAAGGAATAAGTAAAGAAAAAGAAGTGGTGAAAAAGGAAGAGGAAGAGTTGTAGAGATTGAAGGGACATGATGTCAAAAGATGAGTAAGAAAAAATAAAAAACAAAGATTGAACTAACTTGAAAAAGGAAGGAAATGAAATATCATAAATGAAGTAGCAAAAAAGTGGCATAATATAATAACTACAAATCATTAAAATTGGTAGTTTTGAGTTTATCTCAAAGACAATAAAATCTTTCCTCTAGAAGAGGTTTGGTAAAAAGATCAGCAAATTAATTTTCAAAATCAAAAAATTCAAGTAAAAAATCTCCATTTTAAACATGATCTCTAATAAGATGGTGTTTAATATATATATATATATATATATATATATATATATATATTTCCTAGAATGGTGTATTTATAAAGACTAATAGCACTAGACAAAGTATGCATAGATTCATATGATAATCATAATCAAGTAATTGATGCATCATCAAAAATAATTAAGTTCCATAGCTACAAACTGCAATATTTTCTGATTGGATAGTTGACAAGGTAACTGTGTTTGTTTTTTAGTACACTAGGAGATCAAAGAGTCTCTAAGACTTTGACATGTCCCAATACTCTGTTGGTTAATTTTTTCTCCTACAAAATTAACATATGAGTACCCAACAAACTCAAATTGAGAGGAGTGAATATACCATATACCTAGATCTTGCATTCCAATGAGAAATTTGATGATCCTTTTTACAGCAGTCAGATGAGATTCTTTGGGAGTCAACTGGAGCCGAGCACACATACATACACTACATATGATATCAAGTCAAGATGAATTAATATAGAGTAAATATCCAATCATTGCTTGATACATTATTTCATCGATATTCTTTCAAGGAGCATTAGTTTCTAGACATGTTAAAGGACTCATAGGAGTTTCAAAAGATTTTCGTTTCTCCAATCAATCTTTTTAATCAATTTACTTAAATACTTATCTTTACTAATGAAGGTTCCATGAATTGAATACCTTTTTCATAATCCAAATAATAATTAAGTTCTCCCATGATATCCATTTCAATTTCTTCTTTTATAAGATTTGTAAAAATTTCATATAAAGAGGAGCCAGTTCTTCCAAAAATAATACCATCAATGTAAATTTGCACAATTAAAAAGCTAGTATACATTTTTAGAGTGACAAAGGGGGTATCAATTTTTCCTCTTTGAAAGTTATTTTTTAGAAGAAAGGTGATCAAGTGCACATACAAAGATTTTGAGGATTATTTGATGCCATAAAGAGATATTAAGAGTTTAAAAACATAATCAGGAAAAATGGATTTTCAAAACCTTGAGGTTTATTAAAAAAGACATTTTAGTTGATAAAATAATTAAAAAAGCACTTTTAGAATTCATTTGAAAAAGTCTAAATCTTTTATAATGTGAATGAATTCCATCCTTGATATGGGATACAAGTTTTTCATCATAATTAATACCTTCTTTTTTGATGAGTCTTTCATTATGTCTTATCACTTTACCATCCTTGTTCAATTTATTTTAGAAACCCTACTTTTTGCCAATAGAAGAGAACTATTTTGGTGTTTTCACAAAAGTTCCATACCTTATTTCTTTCAAACTAATGAAGTTCCTCCATTATTGTTTTCAATCTATGAGTTATCCTCGAGTGCTTCTTCAATTATTTTGTTTCTATTTGAGATTCTAGAGAAGCAGTTGCTTGCCTTTTTAGTGAGGCTCAAGACTACATCTTTTTCATTAGGATCACCAATAATGGATTTATTTGGAAAGGTTGGATTGTGATGATATTCCCTAGGAATAGAGGTATTAGGCATGCAAGTCGATTGTTTTTTGTCAGCAGTTGACTTTTCAATCCTAGTTCTATCTATCTCTGATTTAGAATCAAGGATAGTTGAAATTTCCTATACTTCATCATAGATTGATTTCTAACATCTTTAATTAAGGGGATGGAATCATCAAATATAACACATAAAAATTCTTCATTTCTTAAAATTCTTATATGAAAAACTTAAAAAGTATGAATTAACGAATACTGACCAAGAAATATATGTTTATCACTACATGGATAAAACTTAACAAGTTCTTTCTTTCCATTGTTTTGGATAAATAATTTGAACCCAAATGGATGGAAGTAACTTACATTTGGATTCTTTGCTCTCCATAATTCGTAGGGAGTTTTATTAAGATGGGCTGAATTAGCCACCTACTTAGAATTTGGCAAGCAGTACATATTATCTCTTTCCAGAAGTGATTTGGAAGATTTGCTCAAGTAACATAATTCTTTTTGTATCTTAAAGAGATCAATTTTTTTCTTTCAACTACTACATTTCGTGCTGAAATCAAGGTGATGAAAAGTTATGAGTGTACGTATTTTAACCATAGAATTCTTCAAAATCTTTGTTTTAAAATTCTCCTATATGGTTGATATGGACTGTGAAATTAAATAATCGTATTATCTTTGAAATTTCATATAAAAAACTTTAAATATTTCAAGAGTTTCATGTTTTTGGGAGATAAATATGACCCAAGTAACCCTGGAGTAGCAATCTACAATAGAAAGAGCATATATTTTTTCATCAATAGTGGGCAGGTCCATGTGAAACAACTAGAGAGGCTTAGAAGTGGTCATTATGTATTTGACCTTGAAGGATGTTTGGGTTTTATTAATGAGTTGAAAATCATAATAGATGTGATCCTTTTCAAACTTCAGTTTAGGCAACATATTACCTATTCAAGTTTAGATAACCTTCCAAGAGCATACATGCTAGCCTGACCTAGTTTCCTATGCCACGTCCATGGATCACAAGATACAACAGTAAGGTAAGTAATAGTATGAATATCAACATTATTTAAAACATAAATATTCTTAGTTCATCTCCATTTCATGGTGATATTTCTAGCATGACTGTTGATGGTCCAGCTAACCGCACTGAATAGAACATTAAATCCTATATCATATAGTTAGTTGATGCTTTAGTCTATTAACCAGGTATACTTCAATGATATCACAAGTAGGGCTTATGGTGTTGGCTAAAACTACCACAACTTTTGCTTTAGCATTGGCTCCAAGTCTTACACATCCTCCATCTATTTTTTCGTAGATTTGAATTTTTCCTTCTTTATAGTCATATGTCTGGAACATCCAATGTTTATTACCCACATCCTATTTTTGTATGTTATTCTTGTGGGCTCCTACAAAACAGTTAAATTAATTCATTTTAGGTGCCCAATTGTCTTTGGGTCTTTGAGGGTTAGATTTTGATACTTTTGGTCTCCATTCTCATTTACCTTTGACTCTATTTCTATATAAAGACTTATGACCAATCCTGACACACGAATAATAAGATGGCTAATATCTAGAGAAAGAAAACTTAAAAGAGAAAGAAGAAGTAGAGCATGAAAAGTATGGATTTTTAGATCTTTTCCTAGAGAGTTCATTTTGGGAGATTTTCCCTCTGACCCTTTCTCGAAGGATCTATTTGATCTTAAAAAATTGTGACTTCAAGATTTTTTTCAAGATATTTAGCTGAATTTTGAGTTCCCCAGGTTCCTCTTCTAGCAAGCCGATTCTATTTTACTTGACTCTAGAAGAATTTTCCAACTCATTAATTACCTTTTAAAGTTCATCTGTTACTACATCAAGAGCAGTTCTCAAGTCATGAAAATTTAGATAGTCATATGTTCTTAATGCACTAGTTTATCCCATGGACATGAAACACATGATGGCAGTTTTAGCACCTCTAATGCATCTTCATTACTTAGACACCAAAGTTCGTTTTTCTCCAGCTTCTTCTACACTTTTTTCTCATAGAATCATGATTGTTTTGTTGGATGTGTCTAGTTTTCCAACAATGATATCATCGTTCATCCTAGCTTTGATAGTCATTATTTTTGTATTGTTGTTGAGGAGGCCTTTGTTTCTTTTATCAGGGAATGTGACTAACTCCTCGATTTATGAGAGCCAGTCCCTTATCATTGAGTTCTTCCATATTTTCCTCTGTTTCAAGAGTTACAATGATGAATGTAACAGTCTTATTTTTCTCTTCCTTAGAGTACCTGTTGATATGATTTTGTTTATAAGCCATAAGGTTACCTCGTAGTTCATCATAGGTCATTTTTTCCAAATCTCTATCTTCCACTATATTGGCTTTGGTTTCCTAGATTTTGTCAAGATTCTAACAAGTTTTCTAACATGCAATCTATTTGAGAAAACTAGTCCAAGATATTTGACTTCACAAATAATTCTCTTGAACCTAAATATCATGGATGCAATGTTTTCATCCTTATTCATCTTGAACAGCTCGTACTCATTTACTTGATCATTGATCTATGCTTCTTTTCATTTTTTATGCCTTCTTAACTGACTTCAAGTTTGACCGATGGGTATTTTATTATGTCACATATTTATATATTGTCATATTCTGCTCTGTAAACTACACAATAATGTAAACTTATGTCTCTAGATTTAGTTAGTTGTACCTCTTATTGTCCTTTGTTAACTCAAATGTTTCAATATCTATGCTGCTAGGGATTCCTTATCCTTCATCCCAAGATTTTTTGAGGTCCTTTCTTGATAACCACCAATGCCTTATAATCATTTTATTTCATAAAATAGTGAATTTTTTCCATCCACTGAGAGTAGAGTTGCCTATTGAAGTATGGAGACCTATTTGCAGAGTAATTGTCCTATAAGAGAGCTCTGGGAATTTGATAGTTTGACATCAGATATTTCTATCACATGTTTTTAGGTAACTTCTTTTGAGAACATACTCCAACACCAATTGAAACTCAAGATGGGGTGAATTGGAGAAACTTTTCCCTTCTATCATGTAATGACCCATTTGGTCATTTTCTTACTTTCTACCTTTTCTATATTTAGAGCCATTTGGTATTTTCTCAAAATCATTTATGACTTTTGGGGACTGTAGGTCGGTGCCCTAGCAGTTCATTTTGTTGTTATCTCAGTTTTCTTGTTTTGGAGTTTCAATTATGAAATGGTGGAACTTAAGAGTGAAATCCTAGTAATAGCACTCGAAATCAAATTCGATTATTCCGTTTGCTTCATATTGCTAACTTTTGTATAAGTGGACCTTAAGTTTATGTCCCAGAGTTTTCTCTTTGAGTTTGGGATGCTTTGTAGCAATTCAACTTAGCTAAAGCTCATTTTTTAGCTTAGATGATCTTTTGGTGATCAAAACGTCATATCAGAATTCTAACAATTCCATTAGCTCTTAAATGATGATTTTGGGCTATTTCAGTTATTGGTTCTCGTCCTGGATGTCCTATCTCATTTTGGGTTCATTTGTGGATGTTTCGAAAATTCCATATTTGAGTAGGTTTGAGCTTAGGGGTCCTTTTTGCGTAAAAGACCTATTTGGTCATTTTATTAGTTACCATATTTTTCTAAATTTAATTGCCCCAAGTCATTTATGACTTGATGGGACCGGTAGCTTGGTGCCTTGGAAGCTCACTTGCCCATTATCCGTTTTCCCTATCTTAGAGTTTCAGCTTTGAAATGATGGAACTTGAGAGTGAAATCCTAGTAAAAGAACTCAAAATTAAATTTTGAATATTTTCTTAGCTCCAAAATACTAACTTTGGTCTAGATGGACCATAAGTTCGTGCCCTAGGGTTTCATTTTGAGTTTGGGCTGTTTTGTAGAAATTCAACTCAGCCAAAGCTCATTTGGAGCCTGGGTTGTCCTTTTGTGATCAAAGTGGCGGGTCAGAATTCTAAAAATTCCATCATCTACAGATTGATGATATTGGGCTAGTTGAGTTATTGTTTTTCTTCCCGAGATGTCCGGTCTCATTTAGGGTTCGTGTATGGAAGTTTAGAAAATTTCCTCTTTCGAGTTGATTTGAGCTTAGGGTTCCTTTTCACTTAAATGGCCTTGGTTGGTTGTCTCATCAATTATTTTGAGTCTATAATTTGTTTTCTACCCAAAATGTAATTTTAGTTTGCTAGAATTAGACTCAAGATGCTTGTTTTAGACCCCCTTAAGAGTTTGTGTTTTGCCGAGTTTCGTTGCAGGTTGTAAGTCTCCCCAGCATCCCTTGGTCTTGCCCCGACGATGGCTTCCCCTGTGTTTCATGGGAGACTTTTCCATCCCTAGCTTGTCCGGGAAAGGCCTCCCCTGAGAGCCCTAACTCTCCCTCGCGAAGGCCACCCCTACAAGCCCTAGCTCGCACAGGCAAAGTCGCATCTGTGGCTAAATAGCTTGCACCAGCAGCTATGCGCAGTCTATAAAAAAGGTCATCCACTTCATTTCAAACCATTTTCTTCCATTAAAATTATAATAGTTGGCCTTGGGGGTTATTTTAGGGTGCTGTTAGCTAGGAAAAATAGTAGGAAGTTGCTTTTGAGGTTGTGTGAGTTCGTGGTGCAAGTTTTCCCTAGATATCTCGTTCTTTTCGCCTCTTTTAGCCTAAGTAAAAACTTTGATTTCCTTAATTTAAACCATGATTTCTCCATTGTTCCTTTATTTTTTTAAGCTCAATTTTGGATTGAGTCGCCCATGCTAAGGGTTTCACGATGATATATTTACTTTATTTTTTTCGAGTTGCGAGGTCCGTGCTCCTATTTTGGGGCCATTTTTTACCATATTCTCTAATTGCAATATGGGTCTTATTGTTTATGTTTAACCTCTGAAATTATAATTTGATAATTCTGACATTTTTGGTTATGTTGGAGCTTTGGCACATGATGCGCATATTTCAAGGACTTTTTTTAGTGCCCAAGTAGGCTAGGTTTATTTTCATGCATTATAGACTGAGCAATTATTTTTTTCTTGTGATGTGGCCAGTAGAGTGGGTTGGTTTTTAGATTATCTTTGCTTTCTAGTTGACTTCTGATTGCTTTATCGATTTTTGAGGGCCAACGAAGGGGCATAGTGGGTGAAGGGTTATATGTCTAGGTTCTAGACTCACCACATGGGGGCGTAAGACCTTGGGGACTATTAGAATTATCACACGGCAGCTGTTGTGAGATGAACTCTTAGCTTGTAGCCTTTGGCCAATCTTAGACTCCGGTTATTTCCATTTTTGTTACTATTAGCATTGTTGTTGGTAGGCCGCAAGTAGGTATTTGAGTATTATTAGTTTAGGCTGATGCAACTGGTGTTGTTAGGGCATAGAACCTATGTTTGATTTAAAGGAGCGGTCCTCTAGGGTACAAACCCTAATTATGGAACAGATGAGGCAAAAACCTCTGAGGTGGGTATTGATGGGGTACTTATCTTGTTCTCGAGGTTGCGACGTGGTCCTTTGAGCCACAGACCCTAAGTATGACATATGTGGGGCATAGACCTTGGATCTTGGCATTGATAGATTGATGGGGTACTTATCCTGCTCTCGAGTTTGAGGTTGGTCCTCTGAGGCACGGACCTTGAGATTGGTACAAGTAGGAGTGTAAGTCCCTGATATTTGGTAGTGAGAGAGAGGCTCGTGGTATGAAAGGACTTTATTTCAATCTAATTTCCTTCAACCCCGTGTACTATTTTTGTATTATTTGTGCTCACCAGGCTCAAGGGGGAGTCACAGTGGGTTTTGTTGTGTTGTTTGTACTTACCGGTGGGATGGGGTGCTAGGTAGGTTTTCTATGTTTAGTTTATGTCCTTTACTTAGTTGTACTTCACTGTCGATGATTTATTCATGGTTATATATATATATATATATATATATATATATAGAGAGAGAGAGAGAGAGATAGTTAGTGGGGTCTTCGCTTAGCTGCAGCATAGATACGTTCTTTACTTTAATTTTGGATTTTAAGAAAATATTTATTTCCCTACACATTTACCCTCTTTTAGTTCCCTGTAGACCTGTACTTACACTCCATTGGTGGCATTGCACTCCAATATATTTTTCTTTCTTAATATCTACTATTTTTATTACTTTTCGACTATTTTGACTTGTTTTACTTCCTTGCCTTTATTACTAGAACTTTATTTTAGCCAGGTCGGCCTATGATACCTATTGGGTACCTTGCTTGGTACTCATACTGCATTTCTGTACCATTTTTGTGGTACAGATGCTGGCACGGGTTATTAGAGATGCCTAGATCTTGTGGAGTATACACAACTAGTTGTGGAGATTATGGTGAGCTTTATCGTCTGAGCCGATCATGGTTTCCTTGATTTCCAACTTACATTATTTTGTCTATAGCATGGCCTGTGTAGTATTACTTTTGAAGGAGTTTCCTTGTATATTTATCTTTTGGATATTCTGTATAGTAGCTCCATGTGCCCTTGACACCAGGTTTTGGGATTTGGGTTGGATAAGTATTTCTTTTGCTTCCGTTTTTATGTATATTTTCTTTTGTTTTTCTTCTATATTGGATGACTAGATATATATCCCTTTACGTGTGACTCTGAGCTGCAAGGTTAGGCTTGTCTATTGGAGGGTCGTAGATTCCATCATGTCCTGAATTTTGGGTCGTGACATATCAACTCGTATTATCCAGTAGTCAGCCGACCTGTACATTTGTACTAGAAACAAAAAATAATATTTGGTAGAAGATACATAAATAATAGAGATAAACAATTTATACTTTTTTCAGATCTCCAATATGGTTCCTAATCTAGTCCTCTTTGGTTATAAGGTTTTCTTTAAGAGCTATAAGTGTAAGCTTTTTTTCAGAGGTTACACTTCCTTTTTATTTTTCAATTGACATAGTCTATTCTCTCAATACTATCACTAAATTTCTTTTCTTTTTGTTACAATATGTAATCACTCAGTTGACTAAAAATTCTTAATGAATAATAAGATACGAGTGGAGATTTGTGCAACTGAAGTTGTGTGATACTTCCAGTTGATGGCAGGAATTAACTTAGGCGATTTCTTCCAATCAAGGATTTGAAAATTCCTTGATTATGGTCTATATCCTTTCTAACTCGGCATGTCCCGATCGCCCGACTGCTACACGTCTATATCAGATATTTCTGTGTTTTAAGTTGTATGGTTTTTTTTCTTCATCTAGTGGCTTCATTTTTCTTATTGATAGAATACCATTTTCTTTGAATGTGGATTTACAATCTTTAATCTCTCCAATATCTTTCTTGATTCATGGTTTGGTTTATTTTGTTTATTCTATTGCATCTTTATTATTCCTGGAGCGTTTTTCTTGATTCTCCTCAAATCACAGTTGGCTACTCGCTTGGCTACATGCTTGGTAGCAAGTGATTAGTGGCTTGACTAATTTGTTTCCATCTCCATGTGATTTATTTTGATATGATTGAATCATTATAGATTTAGTCCTCTTGCTCCTAGATTTAGTCCTCTTGCTCCAATTTTTGTATTTCCTAAAAGAGCACAATGTCGTCACTAGAAAAATTACTATGTGAATAACCTTGTTGGGTTAACATAAATTTGTTAAAATATAGGGAAATTACAGCTTATAAATTCTTTAATGATGTCATCAATTCTTAGTTACTATAGCTATTAGAATATGCATACAGGTCCTGAAATAAAAGTTGCAATTAAAGAAGACTAGGGACATGGAAGCCATAATAGTAACTATAGATTGTGTTGGAAAACTCCCAAATTGCATCAATGCTAGTGATTAGAAAACATAAAGTCAGGGTTGAATAACCCTTTGTTCCATAAGTAAAATGGCATCTTAAACTACCAAGGTCTCATATATTTACCTCCTACACTTGAAGGAGTGTGAAATAGTTGAAATGTCTATATTGGTTGCAATTGTCGTGATTCAAGACCAATTGCTGAAAACAATGATTCAAATTGATATAATGCAACAGTAAAAGATATCAATGGATGGAAACCATCTAGGTAGATACATCATTTTTTGTAGAAATTCTTAGATACTATTCTCAGGGTAGGCTGACCTTATACTTGGCATGTCTTTTTGTTTCTTTATCCCAGCAAAATATGTAATTGAGTTTTCATATCATTAAGACAAATAATGTATATCTCTAATGTTTTCCTCCAAAGAAGTTTGAGTTTGCTAGTTTAGATTTCCCCTTTCCTTTTCCATTTCGTTGCAAGTACTTTAACTTTCTGACTCGAATGGATATCAAATATACATGACTTTACAAAGTACTATACCTTCTCATCCACTTCTCCTCAAATCTATTAATCTTCTTAGTAACTTGTATTTGACCATTTCTTAGGTCATTGTTGCCTAAAACTTAGTTCCATTCTTTGAATCAGTATGTCGGATCTTGCATTATTGTGTCAATTCACAGCCTCTCTGAAACATGATATGCACAACTCTCTAGTAGGGATGAACCCCCCCTCCCCAAAAAAATATATCAATAAATAAGCACGTATAAATGCAATCATGGAAGAAAGGAACTTAAATCAGTTCACAAAAAAATCAGCCTATCACAGGTAATCACAAGTCATTTATCCCCATTGATTAATTTAGCCTCCACAAGTCATCACAATACAACTCATTTAAGTTATAACAAGCCATCACAAGGAAAATATAATATAATTTCCATTTTAATAAGTATAATCTTTCACACAGTGATTACATTACGATTCCAATTAAACAATTAATCTACACAAATAAGCAACTCAAGTTATCATCACAACCTATTATTTAATCACAGTACAATCATCACAGGATAGTTTTACTTGATATCAATAAATCACTATCAAATTATCTCAAGGAATCATAGTAAGATATCAATTTCAATCAGTTAATCCATATCACGATATTAAAAGTCACAATCAACTCCTTGATTCACAACATTAGACAATGGAAGCATTTCATCTAGTAATTCCCTTTACTTTTAGCCCGACAAGCTTTAAAGGAGTACCCGGGTGAATCTTTCTTATTTCACTCATGTGGGTACCCTCAATATTCCTATTGTTCCTATTTACAAACAACTAATACAGCAACATGTAAGCATTTTATGAAAAGAACATTTTAAACCCCAACTTACTTCAAAATTGAAGAACAATATTTCTCTTTGGTTTTGCCTTTCCGTAAAGCATCCAAATGAGAATGATCTGGTTACACTCACATTACTCACAAAAAATCATAGAATTTAATACGCATAAGTCCATAATTCAAAGATTATTAAAAAATTCCACCCCAAACAAATAATGATAAATCAGAATTTTATTTCAAAAATATGTTACCCGGTACTTGGGAAATCTAAATATGAAGTTTCACTAAAATCTCAATCAAATTTGAGGTATAAAATCAACAAATTAAATTTTTGAACTTAGGCCTAAAACCTTCATAATTCAAGGTTAAAGTTATGATAAAGTTGATATAAATTTATGAAATAGGGTTAGGAATCATTAGCCAATAATTTTTATTCTTGCAAAATTGAGTAAAAATCACCCGAGTTTGAAAATAATGAAATGCGTCAGTGAGAAAATGTCATGAGAAGTGCCTCTTCCGCGAGTGTGATACCTTCATTGGGAATGTGACTTTGCCCTACACTAACTCATTGCAATCGCAGTTGATCAATCCTGAATGCAAAGCTTTAACTTCACCCTTCCCACCTAACATTACTTTTCGTGATCACAGACCGTAGGACGCAATCATGATGCTCCGATATTTTACCCATCATGAACACCGCCTAAGTGTAATGAAACAAATGAACAAAAAGTTAGACTATCATGAACACAACTAGGGGTTACAAATGTGATGAAGGGTGCATCGGTGCACCATTAAACAAGCAATAGCAATTTCAATACAAAAAAACCATTTATGGATTAGACCCTCGAGATTTGTTCGGAATCCCGTGCACACAAACTATATATGCAATCACACAAAATTTGACACTCCATACCAATGGAACCATCCAAGTACAAATCTAAGGTCTCCATTATCTGATATCTATTAAGATTCAAACTAAATGAATCTTTGGCTAAAAGACCAAAATACCCTTGAAACCCTTGAAAAATATACGAAACATCTTCCTATAAAAAAATCACCTTCGAAAAACCAACGGGATCATCGGATTTTGAATCTGAGAACTCTAACCTTAAATATTGATCCACGTCAAAATTTTGACTTAGACTTCCATATTATCCCATCAAACCACTCAAACATTACACGAAAGGGCTAAAACAGAAACCTAAGGTCCTCTTAGACCAAAATTCATATTTTCAAGCTAATGGACTGACAGATTTCCAATTTGAGACTCTAAACACCAAATATTGAATCAAAGTCAATTAGTTCTCACTTTAATTTTTAAAAACGAAGAATCTTCTAAAATGGAATATATTTCATTTTTGCCTAAAACCAATCATACAAAAAGACTCACAATTACATAAACCAATAATGGGAAAGTTAAATGAATAAGTCAAGTCAAAAGCAAAAAAATGACCTTGAGGTTCATTCTATCATCCACCACAAAATCCATGTTCATCGATGAACATAACTAGAGAAGAAATTCTTGAGATGCTGCGGATATATACAATGCATATTAGTGTCAAACTCCTAGGTAGCCTCCTCAACTGATCAGTGTATCTACTGAACCTTCACGGAAGGTATTAACTTACCCCTCAACTTAAAAACCTATCTATCCAATATATCCACGGGCTTTACCTCAAAGGTCAAGTCAGGATCCAAACTCATAGTATCCCATAAACCACATGTGAATCATTAGGCATATACTTATGTGACATCTAAACATGGAAAATCGAATGCATGGATGATAAATATGGTGGTAAAGCTAACTTATAAGTAATCTCACCCTTGCGCTCAAGGATCTCAAAAGGGCTAGTATGTCTAAGGCTAAGCTTTCCCTTCTTTAGAAATGCATCACACCTTTCAAGGGTGAGACCTTCAACCATACACGATTACCCTTAAAAAACTCCAAGTATCAATGCCTTCCATCAGCATAACTTTTCTGCCTACTCTAATTCATAAGTAGTCTAATCTAGATAACCCAAACATTCTCCATCTGGTATCTAAACAAATTTGTTTCTCATGTTCTATTCTTCGAAGCCTCAAACCACCCAATCGGAGATCTATACCAATGGACATACAATGCATTAAACGGCACCATCTGTATGCTTGAATTATATTTTTTATTATAGATGAACTCTACAAGTGGCATCAATTAGTGTCAATGACCTTTGAAATCAATAACATGTTCCTGTAGCATATCCTCCAACACCTAAATAGTGTGCTCGGACTGACCTTCAGTATGGGATGAAATATTGTGCTCATATTTAATTGATTTACCATATCACACTATATATTGCTTTAAAAGTGCAATGTGAATTAAATACCCCATTCTGATATGATAGATATAGGAACCCAATGTAATTGAACAATATGATTAAGGTAAATCTAGGCCAAATGCTCTACATCGTACCCTACCTAAACCAAAATAAATTGATTAAACTTGGTCAGTCTATCCACGATCACCCAAATTGAGTCAAAGCCACCAAATGTCTCAGAAAACCTAACGATGTAGCCCATATCAATGCACTCCCATTTACATTAATGAATGGCCATCCGTTGGGATATACTGCCCCGCCTCCGATGCTCAAACTTAACCTGCTTGCAGTTTAAGCACCTAGTTACAAAATCTGCAATATATTAATTTTCATGACAAACCACCAATATATTCACTTAAATCATTACACGTCTTCTACACTCTCAGGTGGATAGCATAACTTAAACTAAGACTTTTCTACAACTAGTCTAGCCAAATCACCTATCTTAGGGACCCAAATTTGACCCATAATCTGTAAAAAAAAAAAACCTCAGAATCTAACACTACTTCCTTGGCCATACCCCCCAATTGTTTATCACGAATGGTCCTCAAATTCTCATCCTCGAACAAAGTCTCCCTAATCTTCTCAATCCTCTAAAAAAGGAAAAACTCTACCATCCTCAGAAATCTATAATCTCACTAAGCTATAGGCTAGAAGTACAACGTCTCTAGACAAAGGCTACTCCTCAACTCGAATCAAAGACAAACTACTCATACTTAATGGCTTCCTAAAAAGGGCATCCTCCACCACATAAGCCTTTCCTAGATGATACAAGATAGTCGTATCATGGTATTTCAACAACTCCAACCATCGGTGCTGCCTTAAATTAAGATCCTTCTAGATGAAAATTCACTTAAGACTCATGCCATCAATGAACACCTCATAATGAACTCCATATATACAATTCTACCACAATTTTAACACAGACCACTGCTGCAAAATCCAAGTCGTAGGTAGGATAATTCTTCCCATGCACCTTTAGATGCCTTAAGAATAGGACATAACCTTCCCTTTTTGCATCAACACTTCACCCAAACCAACCCCACAAACATCATAATATACGGTTAAGACCACACCCTTTATAGCTTAGCTAAAAAAAGAGCAACAATTAATAAGAATTGAGCTTTTAAAAGTTCTCCTCACACTAATACAACCATTAAAACAAAATAGTCTTCTGAGTTAATTGAGTCGATGAATCCACAATAGAAGAGAAACGGTACAAAAACCTCTTATAACACCCAACTAACCTTATAAAACTTAGAATCTCAATAGGTGAAACTAGACCAATCTCTCACAGCTACAATCTTGGTCAGATCAACCATAATTCTCCTCCCACAACTTCTAAAGCACAATCCTCAAATATTGAACATTCCTAACTCTTGTAATATACCTAGATGTCATCAATGAATAAAATTTAAAAGGAATCAATATATGGATTAAAAATATCATTTTTCAACCCCAAAAATGCTTGTAGGGTGTTAATCAACCCAAAGGACATCACTCGAAACTCATAATACCAATACCTCATCTAAAAAGTTGTCTTATGGTTATCTGAGGCCCTAATCATCAACTGATGATACCCCCACCTTAGATCAATCTTAGAAAAGATCACAACACCCTACAACTGGTCAAATAAGTCATTAATTCACAAAAGAGTATATTTTTTCCTAATGGTCACCATGTGCAACTTTCTATAATTAATGCACATCCACATAGAACTGTCTTTCTTCTTCAAAAACAACACTGAAGCACCCCCAAGGACATGCAATAGATGAATAAACCATTTTCTTAAAAAATCTTGAAACTAATCCTTCAACTATTCAACTCATATGGGGCCA
>JBDJHY010289005.1:0-10098 GCA_039654485.1 Withania somnifera
TATCTTTACTATTTCTTTTCATATTCTTCCACATTAATTGTAGTAGTCCTCCGCTTCGGCTACAGACTACGGGGTTTGGTTCTCAGACTGGTGGTATAGTAGGTTCCATCATGATCCGAGAAATCGGGTCGTGACAAGGATGTTCCTGAATCTTAGTTATGAACCCAATTTTTTTTCTCTCTCGGAGAGAATGATTGATGTAGTTTTGTTTAAGTTTGATGGATTCTAAGTAATTAGGAGAAATTAAAGGGTTTGGGTAGTTATACCCATTCCAATAGAAGAAAAAAATGACCATGGATTAGGCTTAATGAGTAGGAAATGTCTAAATTTCCCAAGGAAAATTAAACTACAAACTGAACTAGGCCTATTTGACAGAGAGGTTGATGGGCTATCAAACGAAAATCCACAATTGACCTTAATGTCCATAGAATGAAATGAAGGACCATGGCATGGTCCTTGAACCCTTCTAACACTTAGAATTTATTTTTGAATATAGGAAAGAGTGACTACCGAGATGACGGACCATTGAAGAAGATGACGATCCGTAGAACACTTCCTCATTCCTTCAAGTGAAATAATGAACTTAGGGAAACCAAAGTTATACTAAAAGCTCTAGGAGTGTCCTATGGGATCTTAAGGTCTGTAAAACCATTCAACAAACCGTAAGATAGCCCATGGAAATTAATAGTTCCCAGATTCTATAGAAAATTTACCAAGTTTGTTAGTTTAGTCCAAGAAACATATAGAATGAACAAAATCAAGGTCCTACAATAAAATCCCCTCGAGATTATTCATTATCAAATAAAGAATTCAGCCACAGAGAAGGGGAAAAGACTAACTAGTTGATAGGGTGACAAAGAAGATTATTCAAAATATAATAATTGTATATCAAGCAATGATTTAGATACTAACTCAGCAGACCCATATGCATACTACTCTTTCTGAATCCAACTACCAAGAACACATCAAATAAGGCATGAACAATCACATTGAGACTCATGCCATGCTATACTACAAGCTATATGCTACAAGCACCAGATATATGGAAGAAAAGTTGGATAGAGAGGCTATTACCTCATACTAGAGTGGAACTAGAGGGAAATAAATTTGGGGATCTATTCATCACATCTACCTCTACTTTCAAATGGCTTCCTCAAATAGCTAGTTTCGTCATAGATTTTTTACCGATGTTTTTTCTTTTTTTCTAAGCTTGTGAACCTATAGATCTAAAATCTAAACTAGAAATTCTTCATAAGTCAAGCTTTTTATAACACCATACTGTCCATATGCACTATTAATCAAGGATTTGACAAGCATTTTCTCAATAAAAAGATACGGAAGACTGGTTGCACTGCTGCAAGATGTGCCGGAAGATCTAACTTGTAAGCAGCATTACAAATCCTACTAAAAATCTTATATGGACTAATGAAATATGGATTAAGCTTTCCCTTCTTACCAAACCTCATAACTCCCTTCATAGGAGGTACCTTCAAAAACACCCAATCACCAATATCGAACTCTAACTCCCTCCTCCTAACATCTGTATATGATTTTTTCCTACTCTGAGCCATCTTCAACCTTTTTACGATAAGATGAACTTTGTGGGTTGCATTATGAAAAATCTTTGTCCATACCTTTAGTACCTCATCTGCCTCAAACCAACCTATCAGACATCTATATCTCCTACCATATAATACCTCAAAAGGATCCATCTAGAGCGTAATCTTTGTTTTATGAAAACTCTATCAAAGGTTGATGTTTATTCCAACTACCCTTCAAGTCAATTACACATGCTATCAGCATATCCTCTAGAGTCTGAATGATCCTCTTTGGCTAGCTATCTATCTACAGATGAAATATTGTACAAAGATAAACTTGAGAACAAAGACCCCTCTGAAAAGATCTCTAAAACTATGAAGTAAATTGTGTGCCTCGGTAATAAATGATAGATAAATGTAACCCTTTCATCCGTATAATATATTGAAGGTAAATCCTACCATACTACTCAACTGAATCACTGGTATCAATAGGTATGGAGTTGACTGACTTGGTCATGTGATCTTCTATCACCTATATCAAATTATGCTTCTCAGTATGGGGTAGACTTGTGAAAAAGTCCATGTTAATCTCCTCCCACTTCAAAGTCAAAGTCCTAAAATTCTAGAAACCACCTGATGGTGTCTGTTGTATTACTTTTACTTGCTGAAAGTTAGGACACTTACACACATACTAATCTATGTTTTATTTTATCCCATCTACCTGTACACTTCTCTTAGATCCTTATATATCTTTTTAGATCCAATATGAATAAAATCCATGGAATTATAAGCCTATGAAAAAATGTTCTATCTCGGATCATCCACGTATGGAACACAAAGATGACCATGATAATGGAGTACTCCATCTTACCCTTGGGAGTAAACCTGGACCTTTTGCTTCAGGACAATACCCTTTAACTGAACTAGGACTGGATCACTGTCTTAATTTTCTTTCACCTTAACAAACGAAGAGGATTCAGAAGCACTCTGCACTAACATACCCCCATCCTTAGCTCCAACTAACTTAACCTTAAGTTGTGCAAAACTATACACCTCCCTATCTAACTCCTTCTTATCCACATCATCATGCACCATACTCCTTATGGAAAACCTACTAAGAGAATCAACCACTACATTAGCCTTTCCCCAATGATACATAATGCTCATGTCATAGTCCTTTAACAACTCTAACCACCTCATATGATGAAGATTAAGATCTTTATACTCAAATATATACTAAAGACTTTTATGGTTTATGAAAACATCTATATGCACGCAATATAGATAGTGCCTCTAATTTTTCAAGGCAAACACAATGGATACAAGCTCAAGATCATGAGTGGGATAATTCTTCTAATGAACCTTGAGTTTCATGGAAGCATAAAACATACCTTACCAAGCTACATCAATACACAACCCAAACCAACTAAATAGGCATCGTAGTATACCACAAAACCTTTAGAACCCTTTGTCAAAGTCAAGATTGAAGCTCTAGTCAACCTGGTTTTCAACTCATGAAAAATCTTCTCACACTGGTTTGAATACTCAAACTTAACCTTTTTCTAAGTTAACTTAGTAAAAAGAGAATCTATAGAGGATAATCCCTAGACGAATCTCGGGTAATACCCTGCTAAAGCCAAGAACCTATAGACATCTGACGTAGAGGTAGGTCTAGGCTAATTTTTGATAGCATTGTATTTCTAGGAGTCTACTCAAATACCCTCACTAGTGATGACATGGCCTAAAATGCAACTAACTTTATCCAAAATTCACATTTGAGATTTTTTTCATAGATCTAACAATCTCAAAGATTCTACAGGACAAACCTAAGATGGCTTTTATGCTCTTCGTTACTTCTAGAGTAAACCAGAATATCATGAATGAAGACTTCCACAAACAGGTCCAAGAATTTCTTGAATACCCCATTCATGAGGTCCATCAAGTTTGTGGGAGAATTTGTCAAACAAAAGGACATGACCACAAACTCAAAATCGAAAAAATGGGTTTTGAAAGAAATTTTAGGAATATGCACCTCCCTAACCTTAAGTTGATGATAGACAAAATGAAGATTAATTTTTGGAAGTGATTTGCACACTGGACCTGATTGTACAAGTCTCAATCCTTGGTATAGGATATTTATTCTCTATTGTGACTTTGTTAAACTAGTGAAAGTCTATGAACATCCTAAGAGAACTATCCATCTTACACGTGAGTAAGAAAGGGGCATCCCAGGGAGATACATAGGGTGGATAAACCCCTTATCTAAGAGATCGATTAGTTGGTCTTTCAGTTATCTAAGGTTGAGTTATACCATTCTATATGGAAGAATAGAAATAGGTTGAGTTCTTGGAGAAAGGTCTAAATCAAAGTCTATTTCCTTGTCATTAGGGACTCTCGGTAAAACCTCATGAAAAACATCAATAAAATCCATGACCACTAGACCTAACTAAAGATCAAGAGTCTCGGACTTAGATTCCTTAACTCAGACTAAGTAGTAGATACATCTCATAGAGTTCATCTTTCTAATCCTAGGTATGAGATGAATGTACCCTTAGGAACGATGACACTACTTTAAGGATTGACACATTCGGAAACTAAAAATGGACAACTCTAATCCTACAATTGATAGTAGCATAACATGAATGGAGCCAGTCCATGCAAAGGATAATGTCAAAATCCACCACTAATTCAATAAGATCCACAAGAATAATATTATCAAGAACTGACACTATACAATATTATCTAATTCTATTAGATGCTTTTTCCTGGCTTCTTCGTCCTGGATATGATCAATAGTTGAGAATAGAGTTTTAGCAGATCTCTCAGAAATAACCCTAATAGATTTACTTCAGATAACTCATCGTCATTTTCAACTTGCTCATTATCTGAAGAATACTCAGATTCTGATATAATCCCTGGATGAATCTCGGGTAATACCTGCTAAAGCCAATAACTTACAGATATTTGACGTAGAGGTAGGTCTAGGCCAATTTTTGATAGCATTGTATTTCTAGGAGTCTACTCAAATACCCTCACTAGTGATGACATAGCCTAAAATATAATTGACTTTATCCAAAATTCACACTTGAAATTTTTGTATAGATCTAACAATCTCAAAGATTCTGCAGGACAAACCTAAGATGGTTTTATGCTCTTCTTTACTTCTAGAGTAAACTAGAATATAATAAATGAAGACTTCCAAAAACAGGTCCAAGAATTGCTTGAATACCGCATTCATGAGGTACATGAAGTTTGTGGGAGAATTTGTCAAACAAAAGGACATGGCCAAAAACTCGAAATGGACATAATGGGTTTTTAAAGAAAGTTTAGGAATATGCACCTAACTGACCTTAAGTTGATGATAGACAGAATGCACCTCCCAGATTCTTCAAATTCTAAATTATGAAAAATGTACCATGGAAATACCCGACTTGCTCTTCATTCGAAGAATACTCAGATTCTGATATAAGTCGTGGATGAATCTCGAGTAATACCCTGCTAAAGCCAAGAACCTACAGACATCTGACGTAGAGGTAGGTCTAGGCCAATTTTTGATAGCATTGTATTTTTAGGAGTCTACTTAAATACCCTCACTAGTGATGACATAGCCTAAAATGCAATTGACTTTATCCAAAATTTACACTTGAAAATTTTTGTATAGATCTAACAATCTCAAAGATTCTGCAGGACAAACCTAAGATGGCTTTTATGCTCTTCTTTACTTCTAGAGTAAACAAGAATATAATAAATGAAGACTTCCATAAACAGGTCCAAGAATAACTTGAATACCCCGTTCATGAGGTCCACGAAGTTTGTGGGAGAATTTGTCAAATAAAAGGACATGACCAAAAACTCGAAATGGACATAACGGGTTTTTAAAGTAAGTTTAGGAATATGTACCTCCCTAACCTTAAGTTGATGATAGATAGAATAAAGATCAATTTTTTTGGAAGTGATTTGCACACTGGAGCTGATCGTACATGTCTCAATCCTTGGAATAAGATATTTATTCTCTGTTGTGACTTTGTTAAACTAGTGAAAGTTTATGAACATCCTAAGAGAACCATCATTCTTACATGTGAGTAAGAAAGGGGAATCCTAGGGAGACACATAGGGCGGATAAACCCCTTATCTAAGAGATTGATTAGCTGATCTTTCAATTATCTAAGGTCAGGTTGTACCATTCTATATGGAACAATAAAAATAGGTTGAGTTCTTGGAGAAAGGTCTATGTCAAAGTCTATTTCCTTGTCATTAGGGACTCTCGGTAAATCCTTAGGAAAAACATTAACAAAATCCATGACCACTAGACCTAACTAAATATCAAGAGTCTCAAACTTAGATTCCTTAACTCAGACTAAGTGGTAGATACATCTCTTAGAGTTCATCGTTGTATTCATAGGTATGTGATAAACCTACCCTTAGGAACAATGACAATACTTCAAGGATTGACTCATTTGGAAACTAAAAATGGATAACTAAAATCTTACAATCGATAGTGGCATAACATGAATGGAGCCAATACATGCAAAGGATAATGTCAAAATTCACCATTAATTCAATAAGATCTACAAGAATAATATTATCAAAAACTGACACTATGCAATATTATCTAATTCTATTAGATACTTCTTCCTGGCTTCTTCGTCCTTGATATGCTCAATAGTTGAGAATAGAGTTTCAGCAGAACTCTCAGAAATAATTCTAATATATTTACTATCACAAAGGAAAATGTACTACGGCAATTGCACTCCGAAGTTTTTTCTTCAGATTCTGAATTATAAGGGACATTAGGAACTCATCGTCATTTTTGACTTGCTCTTCATCCGAAGAGTACACAGATTCTGATATAAGCCCTGGACGAATCTCAGGTAATACCCTGCTTAAGACAAGAACCTATAGACATCTAACGTAGAGGTAGGTTTAGGCTAATTTTTGATAGAATTGTATTTCTAGTAGTCTACTCAAATACCCTCACTAGTGATGACATGGCCTAAAATGCAACTGAGTTTATCCTAAATTCATACTTGAATTTTGTTGTATAGATCTAACTATCTTAAAGATTCTGCAGGACAAACCTAAGATGGCTTTTATGCTCTTCCATACCGCTAGAGTAAACTAGAATATAATGAATGAAGACTTCCACAAACAGGTTAGAATTGCTTGAATACCCCATTCATGAGGTCCATGAAGTTTGTGGGATAATTTGTCAAACCAAAGGACATGACCACAAACTCAAAATGGACATAACGGGTTGTGAATGAAATTTTAGGAATATGCACCTCCCTGACCTTAAGTTGATGATAGATAGAATAAAGATCAATTTTTTGGAAGTGATTTGCACACTAGAGCTGATCGTACAAGTCTCAATCCTTGGTATAAGATATCTATTCTCTATTGTGACTTTGTTAAACTAGTGAAAGTCTATGAACATCCTAACAGAACCATCCATCTTACACGTGCGTATGAAAGGGGTATCCCAGGAAGATACATAGGGCGGATAAACCCCTTATCTAAGAGATTGATTAGCTGGTCTTTTAATTATCTAAGGTCGGGTTGTACCATTCTATATGGAAGAATAGAAATAGGTTGAGTTCTTGGAGAAAGGTCTATGTTAAAGTCTATTTCCTTGCATTAGGGACTCTCGGTAAATCCTCAGGAAAAATATCAACATAATCTTTGACCACTAGACCTAACTAAATATCAAGAGTCTCGGACTTAGATTCCTTACCTCGTACTAAGTAGTAGATACATCTCTTAGAGTTCACCTTTCTAATCCTAGGTATGAGATGAACCTACCCTTAGGAACGATAACACTACTTCAAGGATTGACTCATTTGGAAACTAACAATGGATAAGTCTAATCCTACTATCGATAGTAGCATAACATGTCTCAAAAATAACTCTAATAGATTTACTATCACAAAGGCAAAATGTACCATGCCAATTGTACTATGATGTTTTTTCTCTAGATTCTAAATTATGAGTGACATTAAAGAGCTCATCGTCGCTCTCGGCTTTCTCTTCATTCAAAGAGTACTCAAATTCTGAATCTTCTACTTTGATGATAGAGAAGAGTTTTTGTTTGATTTCATTATCAACTTCAAGAAGATTAACCTTCTTTTTCTTCTTCTTGTTCCTAAGGCACTGGTTGGATCTGTGTCCTTTCTTACCACATGTCCAACATGTTTCTTCTGAAGAAGACTCTTTTGTAGAGGATTTCTTCTTAAACTTTCTCTTGGGTCATTCTTTAGTTTCTCTTCTTTTCTTATCGTTTCCAGTGGTGCGTTCCTTTTTGCCTACTTTCTTTGCAGATGGAGGTTTTAATGAAGGAAATCCGAAGTCTTGATAGAAACTGCCAAGTTCTATAAAGGAAAATCTTTGTTCCTTCTTAAGTTGTTCTTTTAGCTTAAGATCTGTGCAAATTTCCATGGCCACAACATTAATAATGCTGATAAGGTCTCCAGAGGATAGCTGCAAATATGGAATCGTCCCATCACATTTGTATCTTATTATTTCTTCTCACATTTTTAGCAAAGTGAGGAGGTAAGCCGCTAAGAAAGCGTTCATTCCAATAGTCATTATTGCAATCGGCCCTTATCATAACTTTGTTGATGAACATTTCTTTGTACCACCTGAAGTCTATTAACATATTATAATACAAATTAGTGAGAATTTCAAGACTTCTATCCTAAAAAAGATGAGGTTCACCCACGAAGTGTTTAGCTGTGCAATAGATTAGTGTAGCGGTGGAGTCTTCGACCACTGCTTCTGTAGTTTCCATTCCATTTTCTATTTTGACAACAATTGTTGTAGTAACAATATTCAGGATTTTAGCTTTGTTATTATTAGTGAGATAATTGTCCCACCAATTTTTGAGTGTTCTGGTGAAGTCTTCTATAAGAATATTGGCCGCTTGTTTATCACTAGATTTTTTCATCTTATAAGATGTGATATTCATGCCCATTTCCTGGAGTTTTCCATAAATCTGACCTTCAGCTATTCCATAATGTTCCATTTTTGCTATCTAGTTCTATCTGTGGCTGATGCAAGGTGACGACTACCTTCTTCAAATTGAACATCATGGAAAGAAGGTCTGGGGTAATAATTTTTTTTGTTAGGATAGCGATCTTTTAAGAAGATTGACTTTACCACAGAACAACTCAATAGAAGGTTCTTTCTTCTTAGAATCAAATCTATTCAAACTAAAAGGGGTTACTGTAGGCCTTACCTTGATTTCATTATCAACTTCAAAAAGATTAACCTTTTTTTTCTTCTACTTGTTCCTAAGGCATTGGTTGGATCTGTGTCCTTTCATACCACATGTCTAACAAGTTTCTTCTGAGGAAGACTCTTTTGCAGAGGTTTTCTTCTTAAATTTTCTCTTAGACTTTCTTTAGTTTGTCTTCTTTCCCTAGAAGATCTTTTCTTCTAGTATCCAGCGATGCGTTTCTTTTTGCCTGCTTTCTTTTCTTTAGTTTCTCTTCTTTTCCTAGAAGATCTTTTCTTATCGTTTTCGGTGGTGCGTTCCTTTTTGCCTGTTTTCTTTTCAAATGAAGGTTTTAACGAAGGAAACCCAAAGTCTTGACAGAAACTGCCAAGTTCTGTAAATGACAATCTTTGTTCCTTCTTAAGTTGTTCTTTTAGCTTAAGATTTGTGCAAATTTCTATGACCACAACATTAATAATGCTAATAAGGTCTCCATAGGAGAGCTGCGAATAGGGAATCTTCCCATCACATCTATCTCTTACTTTGGCTCTTACCTTTTCAGCAAAGCGAGGAGGTAAGTCGCTAAGAAAGCATTCTTTCCAATAGTCATTATTGTAATCGGCCCTTATCATAACTTGTTGATGAACATTTCTTTGTACCACCTGAAGTTTGTTAACTTCTTACAGTAAAAATTGTTAAGAATTTCAAGACTTCTATCCTAAAAAAGATGAGGTTCACCCATGAATTGTCTCGCTATGTAATAATTAGTGTAGCGATGGCCTCTTCAACGTCTGCTTCTACTGTAATTTCCATTCCATTTTCTATTTTGACAACAGTTGTTGTAGTAAAAACATTTAGGATTTTAGCTTTGTTATTATCAGTGAGATAATTGTTGAATGTTCTAGTGAAGCCTGCTATAAGCATATTGGACGTTTTTTTATCACAAGATTTTTTCATCTTATAAGATGTGATATTCATGCCTATTTCCTAGAGTTTTCCATAGATCTGACCTTCACCCATTCCATCAATGTTCCATTCTTGCTATCTAGTTCTATCTGTGGCTGATGCAAGGTGAGGGGTACCTTCTTCAAATTGAACATCAGGGAAAAAAGGTCTGGGGTAATAATTTCTTTTGTTAGGATAGAGATCTTTTAAGAAGATTGACTTTACCACAGAACAACTCAATAGAAGGTTCTTTCTTCTTAGAATCAAATCTATTCATACTAAAAGGGTTTACTGTAGGCCTTACCTTGATTTCATTATCAACTTCAAGAAGATTAACCTTTTTTTTCTTCTACTTGTTCCTAAGGCATTGGTTGGATCTGTGTCCTTTCATACCACATGTCTAAC
>JBDJHY010289025.1:0-10098 GCA_039654485.1 Withania somnifera
TAAGAAAACAAGTTAAAAAAACGATATTCTGCAAGAATTGGTGTTATGAAACAATAAAGTAAACTAGAACAATATTTAGAACAAAAAAGAAAAGAGGAAAAGTCTTATTTTTTCTCTCGAAGGATGATTTACAATAAATTTAGAACTCCTCTATTTATATGAAAAAATTAGCCTAATCAGATAAACATAGGAAATACAACTTCACTCGAATTGATCTAACTTTACCTTATTTTGATAGACTAGGAAATAAACATTCAAAATAACATAAATAATTTTATAACACTCTCCCTTTAATGTTTATTTGAAAGATAATATGCCTAGTTAAACCTTACTAGAAAAAACCTAGTAAGAAGAAAATCTAGTGAAGTAAAAAGAGTACAAATCTCTAACAATATGCATCTTGGCTGCCTCTTAAAAGCCTTACAAGGAAAATACAGTGGGACAAAAACTTGTGAGGAATAAAGAGTACAAGATCTTTAATTCGCATCTTGGCCGCCTCTTTAAAAACACTACAAGAAAAATTCAGTGGAAAAAAATCTTGTGAGGAAAAAAGAGTACATCGCGTATTAACTCCCATTAATGAGAACGCTAATTCAAAAGTTTGAATCTTCGACATTTCAAAGTTGTGCACTATTTTCTTGAAGTTTGCAGTTGGTAGAGACTCAGTGATTAAATCAAACGATCACTTGAATGAATTTATTGCACGTTGATATCACCATTCTTTTGAAAATTATATTTGTACAAAGATCTTGGTGACATGTAGTTTAAATATTTGCATTTCATGATCAACAAAATCTTGATAATATTTGTTAGGGTAAACATATTCATACAAATATACAAGTGATCTTATTTCAGTATCTCCATATAGGAGTATAATTATATCATGCTCATAGTGATAATAAGATATATAAATACACTAATTGCACAAGAGATGATACTTCAGGACCAATTCAACTCTGAGAGTTTCTCATTTCAACAGATAATCTTTTTTTAAAACTTTAAAATCATATGCCTTATAAGGATTGTAAACAAGTTTCCCAAAAACTTTATATGTTTTATGCCTTTTGAATCCTTAAGAGATTTTCTAATATAAATTTTGTGAAGTGACAATATCAAGTACAACATCTTCTAGTGTGTTGATCGCAAATCAAATAAGCTTTATATCTACCAAAATATAATTTTTCACTTGAGAGCTATTTCTACATCCGCATGCTTAAATAAACATAGAATTCATATCCTCATAATCTTTTACAATATTGCGCCATATTGTATCAAAAATATTATCAATAAATATATCATTCATATCGGTTTGCAATGGGACATAACTTTTTGAGATCTCATCATTTCGTTATTTTTAGGTACCTAAACCTTTTAGGAAGTTTCATGAAGTGTTATGTCACAGGCTCTTAAAGAGCACATTGCCTCCTTATTATGATCATTTTCTTCTTTACCTTTTCTTAAGGATCATTGTATTTGAAACTGATTGATCTTTCATGTTTCATGCATTCCATAGACCTTGTCTTTTAAGGACACCCAATAAGTGCATATACAGCTAAATATGAAATTAAGGGTTAATAAATATTTTTAGCATTTGACTTAACTTATATTTCAAAATGAGGATCATAACGATGATAATTCACAACATATTTCTTAGCTGCTTATTATCTCCTCCTTATGTTAGGAAAGATAACATATTTCCTCTATCTTCTTTGACAAATCCATTGAAAGTAATTAAATGAAAAATATTTGATTAATGACCATGAACCAATAGAAAGAGAGTTATTGATAATAATTTATCCATCTTATTCATACAAATATTGATGTATGAAATATATCACGATTCTGAATAAATCAGAAAAACTCCATTCTCATAAGCAATAATTTAGCTATTTATTTGAGGCATATAACGCCAAACCAACTTGCATATTAATCAACATTATCAAGATAAATTAACTTGATTACAAAATTTAAAAATTGTGCTCTTAACTCAATTATTTTGAGTAATTAATTTTCCGAATGTCAAACTGCAAGTTGACAATAAACGTACATGTGATCATTTTATAATCATGACTGCCCACATCATTGCACCACATAGGAGCCACATGGCACAAAGTTATCCATGTGGAGAGCTTACATAAGAAAGATGCTAACACAAGTAGAAGATTCTAGAGAAATATAGTGATTTTTCATGGAAGATTATAGAACTTCATGAATTTTCATAGAAGGTCCTTAGAATATTATAGGTTTTGTAGAATATTCTAGAAGAGGGACTTACTTGTAAATATGTAGGGACTTGAATAATAATTGTTATTTACACTTTAGCTCTTAAATGAGTAGTATAAATAGAGGGGCATCCATTTGTAAAAACATTCAAGTTCTCTCTAATACAATCCTTTTTAAGAATTTTCTTGTGTTCTTAATAACATTCTCTGAGCGGCTCCTAGTGTCTTAGGCTGACTTGGCATAACAAGATCATGAGCAAGTGGTTCATGATCATAAGCGAGTTGTTAACTGCTGCATGTGCGTATAGTTGAAGACTAAGGTCGTGACAACGTGGTATCAGAGCAAGGTTGCAACTAAGCGAATGGAAAATGATAGAGAATTTAATGATAATGACACCCTACTATGTCCCATAGGGTGTCGTTAACAAGAAATCTCATAACAAGAACAGAAATAAGGTGCTACCTGAGATTTTGTCAGGTGAAAGCCTTACGTCCCAAGAACCATCTACCGCAGAGGAAAACAAAGATGAAGTAGAAGTCCTGCCTGAGGACGACTCACTTGTTAAAGAGTGGATTATGAAGGTTAATACAGGGATGGACACTTTCGATATTTTTAGCCAACGATTGGGTAAGAGAGAACTTTCTTGAGGGGCATTACTCTTGAAGAGATTGAGAGCATCCTAAATGACTTGGAGGGGTGTTCACAGGTCGAGATAAAGGTAAGATAGACCATTACTACCTTGGAGTGTAGACTCATAGAGGAATTAAGCACTATCGATGCCATAAAGGTAAAGATAGAAGCACTCGAGAAGCAGATCTATACTGGCATGATTGGAGCAGCCATAAATGTTGTTGTGACAAGAGAGGCTAAGATTGAGGCTTCCAAGAAGCTAGTTTTCAAAGGAGTTCGTGATGCACAAGAAGTAGAGTACTTTCGTTGGCATCTGGAAAATTATTTCAAGCATGAAAAAGTATGGGACGACGAGGCCAAAATTAACATGACTGTGTTGTACTTATCAGAGAATGTCATGCTATGGTGGAGAAGGAAGGTGGCTAATGTTGAGAGAGGTCTGTGTGCTATTAGTATTCAGGATCAGTTTAAGGTCGAGTTCAAGTATCTGTCTTACCCTAGTAATATCTTGTACGAGGTAAGACGCAAACTTAGAAAGTTGAAGTAGATAGAGAGCATGCGCGACTACGTCAAGGAGTTCACCAACCTCATGCTTCAAATTTCTAATCTCACCAGTAATGACTTATTATTCTACTTTATGTACGGGTTAAAAAAGTGTGATGAGCAAGAGTTGCAATGCCGACAAGTTACAAAGTAGAATAAGCCATCATTGAGGCTATCTTTAATGGATCTCAAGTATAAGAAGTATGAAAAGGGTAATGAGTCGAAGAGTGGTAATACTAAAGGTGGGGTAGACTATGAAAAAGCAAGAAAATACATAAACAACACTCCAAGACTTAAGCTACCAATAAGTTTGTAATGAAGAAGTCAACTAGCCACCAACGCTATGTCGAAAAGAAAATCCAGGCACCGGAAAAAAATTGCTACATATGAGAAGGACCATATGTCTTTAAGGATTTTCCTGACTTAAAGAGTCTCGGTGCCATAGTGCATGAGCAGACGGAGAAGACACAATAAGAGAGTTTGGTCACATCTCAATTGGGGGTGATTGGGCTATGTGGAACCATCACAAAGTCTGCTAGCCATCCTATCGAGAATAGAAATTAGAACGTGGATCTTATCATCAATAATAATCCCACCCGTACCCTAGTAGATACTGGAGAAACCCATAATTTTTTGACCGAGGCCGCAACAAAAAGACTAGAGCTGAAGCTTGTTCCAATTAACTCTCATGTCAAGATTGTGAATGCGGATGCACAAGATGCTTATGGCGTAGCCAATGGTGTTATTGTCAAATTGGGCACCTGGAAAGGTACGAAAAACGTTACTACTATAATAATGGATATCTTTAATATTTTTCTAGGACAAGAGTTCGTTAGACACTATCATGCAATGATCAAACCCTGCCTCCGATTTCTGTTAATCGTGGAGAAAGAAGGAGTTTTTATGGTACCCACAGTATCTATGCCACAAGGATAGAGCCAAGCACAACTATCAGCTATGAAGGGGACTCGACGTGTTTACTAAAAAGGGAAATCATCAGAGAAAACTACATGGGAGTGATGCGAAGCCTTGTGGCAATTCAAAATTAAACCTGGGAGTTTATACAACAGTATTGTGCTGCGGGCATCACAACATCATGTAGGAGAAAATGTGATGACCCGCCACGTTATTACGCCACATAGGCACCATATGACACAAAGTTGTCCATGTGGTGAGCTTACATAAGAAATATGCTAACACAAGTATAAGATTCTAGAGAAACGTAGGGATTTTCCATGAAAGATTATAGAACTTCATGGATTTTCATAGAACTTATAATATTCTAGGTTGGTAGAATATTCTAAAAAGGGATTTATTTGCAAATATGTAGGGACTTGAGTAATAATTATTATTTATAATTTAGCCCCGAGATGAGTATTATAAATACAGGGGCATCTATTTGTAAGATTATTAAGCAAAACATTCAAGTTTTCACTAATACAAACCTTTCTAGAAATTTTTTTTAGCAATTCCTAGTGTCTTTGGCTGACTTGGCATAGTAAGAACGTGCGCTGGTGGTTCAAGATCATGAGCGAGTTGTCAAGTGTTGCACATGCTCTTAGTTGAAGATTAAGGACATGGCATGCATCTTAATATATCACATGGTAGGTGAATCAGCCCATTTCACCTTTTATATTTTTTAGAATTTACGGAATGCAGTCCCGACATTAGTTGATCTAATCAACTTATTATGAGCACAAATAACATAAATAATTCTGAAGAATCTTCTAGTTCTTCAGTATATGTTTAATACTCAATATGCACATCTTCAAAATGAAAGAATCATTCATGCCAAAATAAAATAATTTGTATTAGTAAACTCTAAGTTTACCATGACATGTGTTATTTGCTTCTGTGAATTTCAAAATTACTATTTCAAGAGCAAATTCCAAAATATATCTTCTCAATTATTCTACCTCTTTTTGAGGTGGGTCATAATATCTTCACGGATATGCTCGTGTTTATGAGCTTTACCAAATACTATCACATTCACCCAATGAATGGATCCACATTTATTTATCAAAAGTTCTCATTCTGGAGGAATGAAATATAATTATTTAAACGTATCTTTAGCAACTCGTCTTGATTCAAACTTAATGCTATCCACATTCTCCTCATGGAATGGAGCATAAATAAATTCAAAGCTAATGCTACCATATTTTCCTCATAGAATGGAGCATAAATATTTGAATGTGTCTTAAACCTATCAAATCATAATAGCTTAGAACTTTTTTCAATATATTGCTTATTCAACTTGTACACATGAGAGGGTATTCATTTTCCATTTTCTTTAACTTTTTTCTAATTTTTCTAATACTTTGTCTATCGGACTTTAACAAAGAGAAAAAAACATGAAGAAGAAAGACATTACATATCCAAGTTTGTCAACAATAATAGAAAATTAAACTATTAAATAAAGAAGAAAGAGAAAAAAAATGAAGAAAAAGAAGGAAAAAAGAAAGAATGAGAATTTCTTAAAAATACAAAATTTTAATTTGTTCACGCGTTTTAAAGAAGTAAAAATCACACATTTTGTCAACTCAATAAAAAGTATTAAAATAATTGACTTGTATCCTAAATGAGATGTTTAAAATAAAATAAATTTAATTAAGATGTTTAAATGAAAATTGGTGCGAAATTTAATTGATAGGCAATGAGTTTGCTTTAGTTTTAACTGTATAATGAATATGTGACAACATAATATACCGTGGTGTGATATTAACAAATATGGGAAAGAAAAGAGAAATAGTAGGAAAAGTATTATGCTTTTCACTTAAAAAAGAAAACTGGTAGACAAAACAAGATTTACACTTAAGAGATGACATATACATAACTGTACATAAAATTGATGTAATAGGTCACTTTGTTAAGCAAATATAATCCACGACTTTAAAGGCTCACAGTAATGATATTTATATACGAACATAAACAGAGAAAGAAAAAAAATTCCCACAACCTCCCGTATCACTCAAATAGGAATATGCATGGCTTTCCTGTACAGTTACTTTTCTTTTTTATAATCAAAATTGTTACTTTGGTTGTTTAAAGATCAAGTATATGTAATCCTAACACAATGCTCACAACTGATCTATTTAAAGTAGTTTTGATGGTAGAATTTCATATTGATAGCGTGTTATTAAATAATAAAATAAATTAAAATAATATTTTGAGAGAAGAAAGAAAAAGAAAAAATCTTATTATTTTTTCGAAGAATGATTTAAATGAAAAGAGTCCCTTTTTATACGAAAAAATTAGCCTAATTTGATAAAAATAGAATATACAAGTTCACTAAAATTGATTTAACCTTATTTTTTCTTGATAAACTAAAAAATCAACACTCACAATAACATAATGTGATAAACACATTTATAACAATATGACCATTGTTTAATTTATTTTGTGACTCAATTTATTTCGTTGATTTATTTATTAACTTAATTTATTTTGACATGTTTGAAATTTAACCGAACACGCCCTAATAATTTGATTCAGTACTGTTATGGGCCTAATAATTTCTCATTATTGTTGTTATGTTGAATACTTTTTACTTGTTATATTTATATCCATCAAATACAGTTCACTTGCAAAAGTATGTATGGCACCGGTTAAAACTTAAAGGTGGAGGGTAGTGGGGGTGGTGGGTGGGACAAAGAGAGACAGCGAGGCCATGTGAGGCTAATCATCTTTGGTCTCTAGTGTGTTGGTTGTGGGCACTTTTGTCTTCAGCCGAAAAAGCGCCTAACACTTCTTTCCTTCTCTCTCCTCTCTATAACGGCCACATATCTCTTATTAAGATTAAAAAACAAAAACAAAAATATGACTTCGCTTATTTTTAATATAAATAATAATATATTTAATATAATTTTATAAAAAAAATAGGATATAAGAAATATTAATGTTCTTCTTATTTTAAAAAAAATAGATATTTAAATCTGATCACCAAAAAATGTAACCAAATGATAAATTTTCTTCACTTTTAATCAAAATTCTTATATTTTGTGCTTGCTTTGTAGATAAAATTTCCTCCAACCTCACATAATAAATTTTCTAAGACATTAATTCGAATAAATTAAGATAATTAATAAGTTTAGAATATTCGACAATTCTATGAATTTTTTTTTTAAAAATGGGTACTTTAAATATTTTAAAAGACATAGCAAATTAAGCTCTCAAATTCATCAGAAACTTCACATCTACTGCTAGAATTTTCCTTTAAAAGCAAAACTAGATACGGAGTACTTGAAGCAATTTACAAATTTTTGTATCGAAGAATTCATAAGTGCGATAAATTGATTTGTAAGGATGTGTTCCTTAGTATTTAGTGTAAAACTACCCCTTAAATTGCTTACTCCTAAATCAAGAAATTCATGGGAAAATTGACTCTTCCAATATCAGAGGTTAACGTAAAAGTAAAATATTTTTGAGTTTCACAAGTTGGTAACTGTTCTTGATATTCATGTAAAGTAAAATTAGAGGTACTCCCATTGGCCATTATTTTGAAGTAAAGCTGAGAACTACATAAAGTTGGTAGTGGGATAGGGATGTTTTTATATGAAGAATTTTGCTCCTTCCTTTAGGCTTTACCTCTTCTTCTTAATAATGCTTTTGTTATAGGTTGGTTATCTTCTTTTTATTGTACGAACATGGATGAACAAAGCAAATTTGCTCTAATTATCTGTATTAGCATATATTAGGTTTTAAAGTTATTTTAGTCTTTTTTATTTTTATCTTATAATCTAACTATATAAACTACTTTTGTGTATTTGTCTATTCATTCATTCTACTAAGAAGACTCTAGGCTTCTTCTTTACTTTAACATGGTATCAAGAACCACGTTTCATGGATTCTTTTTGATTGATGGAAGCAGTTAACATCCATCCGACAACCTATGCGGATCGAACTCTGTGGTGAGTTCGTTTTTTTTTTGGTGAAATGTTTTGAATATTTTGATGCAATTTCTATGTTGCAGATTTGGTTTTTCCTCTTTGATTTGGTCTAGTTCGTATTCGTTTGTTTGATTGAATTTTGTCGATTTGAGGGTACTCTAATCTGTTGTTTGGGCTATTTGGGAGTTTTGATTTCTGTGTACTTTGGAGTTTTGAGATTTGATATTTGGGGATTTTTTATTCATCATGGCTCATAAGGATGATTCGCTTCAGTCGATTAGTGTACAATTGGATGATAAGAACTGCACGTATTGGAGTTATGTTATGAAGAACTTCTTATGTGGAAAATCGATGTAGAGTTATGTCACAGGTTTGAAGGTTAAGCCTACAAATGACGAGGATACTGATTATGTTACCTTGTTCGACATATGGGAGGCTAACAATTCAAAATCATTACGGGGATCAATAATTTTGTGACGCATTCCATTGTCGTTCAGTTGGCCAAGTACGAGACGACCAAAGAGGTCTGGGATCATCTATCTAGATTGTACACAGTCTAATTTTGCCAAATAATATCAGTTGGAGACAGATATTTGCGCACTTCAACAGGATGAATGAGTATCCAAGAGTTCTCTTCTTCCATGTCTAATATCTTAGATCAGTTGGCTCTCATTGAGTCTGTAAATCTACGAGAAGTTGAACCATATATCCCTCGTAGAGAAGAATAATGTTTGGTACAGTTTTTTATGGCCCTTCAGAATGATTTTGAGGGATTGCGTGGGACAATGTTGCATCGTTCTCCTCTCCCTTCTGTTGATTTTGTGGTTAATGAACTGTTAGTAGAAGAGATTAAATGTTTTTGATGTGATTTGGGAGGTGAGTATACTTCAAATGAATTTTCTCATTTAACTGCCTCTGATGGGACTATTCACCAATCCTCGTGTACAGACACTCCACAACAAAATGGTATTGCCGAAAGGAAATATCATCTTATTGAAACATCTCGTTCGTTCTTGTTATCATCTGAGGTTCCTAGTGTCTTTTGGGGGGAAGCGGTTCTTACCACTGCTTATGTGATCAACCAAATTTCAATCTCACAAAATTCAGGTTTGTCTCCCTTTGAAAAGTTGTATGGTCTTTCACCTAATTATTCTTCGTTGCATATCTTTGGTTGTACTTGCTTCATTCTATGACCACATGCTGAGCGTATTAAATTGTATCCTCGGTCTTCTTTATGTGTCTTTTTAGGTTATGATGTTGGTAAAAAAAGATATCATTATTTTGATCCAGTCAATCAAAAAGTGTATGTCTCGCATCATGTTGTGTTTATAGAGCATATTCCATTTTTCTCTGTTCTTGCTAGCTATAATCACACGACATAGTCAGATCTTTTTCGCATTGATCCTTTCGATACTGACCCCGATGATGTTCTATCTGATACTTTGGTTCACGAGTCATCTACCTCTCATGCCCCTGCTCCTACGACTACCCAGTTGTCGAATGAGATTGTGGATCCTCCTCTACGTCAGTCCACCCGTACTTATAAGTCCACTAAACTTCCTGACTTTGAATACTCATCTTATTCTACCTCTTTTTCTTCATTTGTTGCGTTTATTCATCATTTTTTTGAGCCTCCGTCCTATAGAAAAACAGTTTGTGATTCCTTTTGGCAACCTGCTATAGTTGAGGAACTTACTGCTCTACACCAGACACATACATGGGATTTGGTTTCATTGCCTTCAGGCAAACACACCATTGGTTCTCATTGGGTGTACAAGATTAAAACCAAATCTGATGGATCCATTGAACGATACAA
>JBDJHY010289036.1:0-10098 GCA_039654485.1 Withania somnifera
CCCTATCATTGTTGTGGTGGCTATATTGACTTAGAAGGAGGCCAAGTTTTAATAGGAAACACCTATAAGAAAAAATTCATAGGGGTCAATTTTTTGTGATGGTTGCACTTAATATGGCAGAGTGTTTCTATAGGATGTCTCCTAGTCTCAAAAAGGTTTGATTTGTTACATAGTTATACATGTTACATGTTCCATAACTTATCTTATGCAAGTAATTTCACCTGGTGGATTACTTCCTCACATATTATGCATATCATAAAATGTTTACATGTAATTGTCACCTGCTTCACTAAATGCTCGTTAATTATTTCCATTTCCTACATGTTATATATTTTACCAATTAGTTTCCACAAATCAGTTGTCCATATTTTATGTGCATTGAATATTATTTAATCATATGCTAGTGATAATGGGTTATATGTTCCCCATATAACTTTACTATATGTTATATGCTTCATAGACCATTTTTGTATATGTTACATGCCTCGTAGTAGCTATCTTATTAGGCCTCATAGTTATGTGCCCATCTATTGTATGCTCACTTTCTTATTTCATAAGTGTACTTATTTATGTGTTAGTATACTTATCTGTGCAATATGGTCAATTTTATTAGTGTGATTTGTGTTTCGTAGCTCACTTTCTTATATGGCTACATGTCCTTTAGTCTACTGCTTATATATAGTATATGTTTTTTTTAGCTTTAGTGATCATGCATCATGTTCTCATCTTGTCCATCTACTCTGTGTTTCCCCCACTATCTTACATACCATAGGACTTATAATCCATCTACCCACATGTTACACATCCTATAACTCAATCGCTCACATACTACTTTATAGTTTGTATGTGCATATAATGCATGCTTTAATAGTTTACTTACATGAACTCATGCACTTCTGAAATCCAATTATCCATATGTCATACACTAATTAGGTTCATAAGTTCCTATTTTAAGTATGATAATATCCTTATGTGTCATAGAATTATGTGACTTATTCACCCATATACTATATGCCTATTTTTTCTTGTTAATTTAAGTATTAATCTTGTTAGAATGAGGTTTCCTTATATTATAATGAAGTGAGGATTTGGTAAGAAATGGTTAGGCATATCTATGAGTTTTAGCATGACCCTTACTCATAGACCAACAACATAGCATAATGACCTCTCCAAAGGGGAGACACAAAAATTTAGGCTTCACATTGACAACTCTTTGTTCCTATAAGATTAACCTATGAAAAGAATCATAAGATTGAAAACAGAATATATTGAGCCCCATTATATAATAGTCCTTATAGTGCAGGTTACTCATAACGAGAATTATATTATTTTATGTTTTGATTAGAAAAAAAATGTTTGGGATACCCATTCTTTAATATATGACTTAAAGATAGGAAGGTAACAAAGAGCCTATCATTTAAACAAGTCCCCATAGCCATTTCGTTTATTAGGCTTGAGAGTTAAGGATAAAAGATAAAGGACAAGCCACTTAGAAACTAGGATGCCATAGAGAAGCCTAAATAACCATCACACAATTTTTTTTCATTCAATATCTCTTTAATATGTGATTTTCTTAGATAAATGATTAATACTTAAATTATTTGATAGAATGTTCTACTAATAAAAGGAAGAAAAAAAGTAAATTGCGTTATACCAAAATAGCCTTTAGTGAACCAAGAGAAGGGTCATATCTATCATATCATTTCACATGAAATATTGAAAAAAAAATAAACCGAGGCTTTCCTATATATATATATATATATATTACTGGTTAACTATCTAATTTTCCCTTCTCTTTTAGTGTATTGGGGAATGTTACTTAGGAGTCAGTTGAAGAAAAATAATATACCATGGAAAGAAAGGTAAGGTGTTTCTCTCACCTCTAATTATAAGATCAACTAAGTATCCTAGGCCTACTTGCTAGTTGGAACTTGTGGAATGGTAATTGTAAGCTATGCGCTCAAGTTTTCTAATTATATTTTGATGATTAGGGTTTTATTACTGTATGGATGATTTTGGAAGTCATGGTTAAACATAGAAATGAGTTGGTAATGCTATTGCAGTGTAGAAATGAAAAAGGATGAACTTGGGGGATTGTTCTACTCTTTTTATGGATTGTGTGACTGGTTATGAGCTGATTTACATTTATTGTTGTTTTGAATAAGTGGGCCCCTATATAATGGCTAAATATAATTGTGTTAAAGTGTAAGAGGGGTGTATGGTGGTACACTATGTAATTTTTTGGGCTACGCATTCATACTGCCCATAAAGTGTTTATCTACTCTTTTAAAGTCCTATGAGGTGGTAAGCATCTAATTTTAGCTTTGTTATGTAGCTACACTGTAGAGTAACACATAAAGGAAAGGCTAAATCATTATGGTGAGATTTTATGGAAGGAAATGTATGTAAGGCTATTTGATTTCCTACTTTTTGGTAAGAAATATGGTTTGTGTTGTAAAGTAAGCTCGTTAGTTACTCGTCCTTTCAAATGACACATAGTGGCAGCCTACAAACTCCAAAATGTTTGATGACCTTTTTCCTACTCCTTATTGTTTTTAAATACCCTACTATATGTTTTTTAATTAGTCTGCATATGTACTTTGAATATCAAGCCTCACGAGTACTCATTTTAGTTAAATAAGGTTCATGTGTTAGTTTACCGCCTAAGCTTTTCATTGGTTCATAAACATCTCCCTATCTTAATGTTCCACTGCATATGGTCCCAATGTAGTTAATGGTCTTATTCCCACTCCTTAGCTCATGTGAACGCCTCAATATATGGTTATTACTAAATCGTTGTATCTACACTTCCAATTACTAGTATGTAAGGTTAGAAACTCATTCTCCATCAAGGCGTAGACTCTGTTCACTTTTCTCTCATATATGAGTCAATAAGATCACATATTGTACATGGTAAGTATGTTTATTCTTTAGGTATATAGTCTGACCATTTTCTACCAACTTTCTCCAATTGGTTTATTTTCTCGTATACTTCATTTTCTCACACATACACCCATCCTCTTAAATTGTATATCACTCTAATTGTCTTACCTTATATTACTAGTTCACTGGATCCTTATTTGGTTCAATACAACTTCTATGTCCGTATTCGGAATGTGTGCTTGTCCATATGTTTAATCTGCCCACATACTTCATTAGTGTCTCCATATATCATGTACCGCTTTCGTTTGTTAATAATTATTAAGTATTTGGATACCATATCAATGTATAGAGTCCTTGTCTCCTTTCATGATGAGTTGAATATCTTCACTTGATATATGCTTCCACCCGAGTTATCAAGATGCTTGCTATGTCACATAAATTCACAAGTATTATGTTAGTGTTGCAATTGCTCCTCGTGTCATTGTTACTTCACTAAGTCCATATGCATATGATTCCTAATAATGATCCATTGTTCCTACGCTCAATAATTCTATAACCACAAGAACAACAATCTCAAAGACTAGAGAAGTGATGCAGAGCAAATATGATTATATGTGTGTGGAAGCTCTAGGGAAAAAGCCTAGCATGGGTCGATCCCATTATATGGACTCCGTGTGGTACCCTATCAGTGGAAGGAACACCTATCATGGGTCTATACGAAGGTTTTGGGTGGTATCCCCAGGGTTAAAGGAAACTCTAGCATGGGTCGATATCGATTTATATATCCACGAGGATCGTACATCCTCTCTTACCACTAATCAACTAGTCATATGTATCACACTACTTATAAATTTATTTGTGGATACTTTAGTACAATGATATTTTATTTAGCCTATGATTATTCCATACCTTACATATTTAGTTACATTCATTCGCACTGACGTCCCATATGGGGGACCTGCATTTCATGCTGTAAGTATAGGTACTCCAGTTGGTGGATAACGCTAATAGAAGTAAGGGCTACTCAATAGTTATTAGTGAGCTTCATGTTGATTCGTGGATGCACTGAGTCTTCAGGGTACATTTTTATAATTATATTGTTATGAAGTCTATAGTAGAGGCTTTGTAGTCATTATAAGGGTGTCATGTGTATTTGTAGTTTCATTTGTCATTTTTCATGGTCATCTACATAATTTTGTATCACAAATAGCTCCTTAATAGAAATGGTACTTGTACAATTGTTTATTTGCTCGATATTGGCTATTTGTATAGCATGTGTTCGTATGGTGCTTGTTCGCCTCGGCAGGAGTTGGGGTATGACAACTATGTCACTAGATTATTTGTTGTTTTATTTGAATATTTTGACATACACCTCTCTTATTTTTGTTGGTTTATTACATTCTGCATTTACCTTTATAGTATTGTACAGTCTTACCTATCTAGGTGGGTTTAGGCAGGTCCAATAATTTCTTGGGGTTTTGAGTCATGAGAAGTTGTTATCAGAGCTCTAGGTTCAATGGATATTAAATTTGTACAAGAAAAGGTTTAGTAGAGTCTCACGAATAGGAATAGAGATGGTTGTACTTATCTTCAATGGGATACATAATCTTTAGGTAGTATTTCTTTCATTTTTTTGCACTTTTTTTGTTAGATGTCCGTTGGTGTATTAAGATAAGATACTTTTTATGGTATATGGAAGGAAATAGATCAGAAACCAGAGGAGAGACTGACCCTGCTCCTAATAAGGATGCATTGATTAGGGGTAGCTGTCAAAATTGTACCCAAGCTAAGGGTCACAAAGCTTCACCGGAACGAGGTCATGATAAGGAAGCATCCCAAGAACCAGAGATCCATGATATTGAAGGAAAGGTATGCTAGATACTTTTGCTAATCCATTGCTTGGGTAGACTTTTCTTGAGGTATTAGGAGTATTTGATAATATATTTCATGGTAGGGTAGCCTCTGGTACACCTAAAGGATATCAGGACGGTATAAGGGCACAACCCCAAAGAAGAAGAAGCAGTAGGTCCCTATGGTTCATTTTCTAGTGGGATAGACACCCATGTTTTTCAAAGATGATGATTTATGGATACTAGGCATTAGAGAAACAATTTTTCTCAGAGTAGCCACGTGTGAGGATGAGCATTTTCGTTAAGAGAGCTTTCAAAATATAAACCTTCCAACATTTCAGAGTGGTAGGGTAGATGAGGCTGTGGAGTTTTTGGCTTCCTCAAGGAGAGACTAGAGAGTGTGAGGTTTTCATAATCTCATGGAGTTTAATATACATCTCTTCAGTTTCGTGGGCCAACCCATCTGTGGTGGTATTCTTATATTTCAGATAAGCCAGTTGGATCACCTCTTATTTCTTAGGATGAGTTTTCTCAGGTGTCCTATGACAGATATGTTCATTGGAGTATGAGAGAAGAATAAATTCATATTTGAGTATTTACCTCTAGATGGCATAACTATATCAGAGTATAAAGTATGATTTTTTTGTCTTGTCTAGATTCGTTATTTTGTGCAAGTATTGGGATATACAATTCATATCGCAGTGTTTAGGTTGGATCATCAGGGAGCATATTTATCCAATATAGTTGGTGCGACAAGTAGACTGAGTTGATTGAGTATGTGGAGTTTGGGTATACTAGGGGCAAGAGGTCCCATCTGTCTGGTTAGTCTTCAGGCTCTGCACCTATTGGTAGGAGTTTATTCAAAAGTGGTAGATCCTCATATTGTTAGAGATTTGCTGAGTACACAATGCAGGATTCTAAGAGTGAGTGTATTGATCATGGATTATTCGGCCATGGGAATACTTTTCATATCCCTTAATAGAGGTGGACTGTTCATAGAATTTACTCAGGTTCATCCGGAAAGACACAACTTCCTATGGCACCAAGGTCCTTTTTCACTTGTGGGGACCTCAGACATTTCCATAGGTCATTTCCATACTGAGTGGTGAGGGAGACCTATCCTACTTCTAATTTTCTAACTAAAACACCCGTGTCTCTGACTAGATTTTTAGGTAGGGAGCAGTGTTGTAGTGGTGGTCAGAAACCTATAGAGTTGATAGTAGGGCTATAGCTCAGGAGTGTTCCGATAAAGGAGATACTCCTTCAAGTAGCGATAGGGGTCATTGTTCTGCATGCATAGGTAGACCAAAGGACGAGACCTCTAATGTAGGGATTAGAAGTATTGTTCTAGTATGCCACTGACAAGTTTTATTATTGTTTGATCCGGGTTCTACTTATTCATATATGTCTACTTATTTCAATACTAGATTTGATATTATAATGGATTCCCTACATTCTCCTCTCCATGTTTCTACACCCGTAAGAGAGTCTTTAGTGGTGGATCGGGTGTCTCAATCCTATGGTATTCATATGGTAAGGTATTCCACTTAGGTAGCCTTGATCTTGCTTTACATTCTAGACTTTAAAATCATTATAGGAATGGATTTGATTTCTCCTCACCATGCAGTCTTGGAATGTTATTCCATGAAAATTACTTTGGAAATGCCTGACATACCTAAGATTGAGTGGAAGGGTTCTTATCTTAGTAGGGTTATTTCATTTCTTTGTTCGTATGAGATTATTGATACAGGTAGTCTCACTTATTTGGCTTTCATTTTAGACACCAGTGTTGATACTCTTCACTGGATTTTGTACCCATTGTTTATGAGTTTCTCGATGTCTTTCCTACCGATATTTTAGGTGTTCTCCTTGGTAAGGACATCTATTCTGCTATATATTTAGAGTTGGGCACTAAGCCCATTTCTATTCCTCTGTACTGTATGGCTCTTGCTGAGTTAAAGGAATGGAAGGAGTAGCTTAAAGACTTTTTTAACAAAGAGTTCAGTAGATCGATTGTATTTCATGGGGTGCTTCTGTGTTATTCTTAAATAAGATGGACAGATCTATGAGGGTGTACATCAATTAAATACTTTTACTATAAAGAATAAGTACCCATTTCCTAGGTTCGATGAATAATTTGATTAGTTGCAGGGTGATTTGGTGTTTCCTATATTTATTTGAGGTCTGGCTATCACCATTTGATGATTAGGGGTTCGACATCCCTAAGAAAACTCTTATCACCCACTATGGGCATTTTGAGCTTTTATTTGTCATTCGAGTTAATTAATAGACCTGGAACATTCATGAAGTTGATGAATGGAGTGTCCCGACTATATTTTGGTATCCTTTTTTGTTGTTTTCATTTATCACATTTTTTATATTTGAGGAGTGAGGCAGACCAATGTTCAACATTTTCGATTAGTGCTCTAACATTTCAGAGAGAAGTGGTAGTATGCAAAATTCATGAAAAGCAAGTTTTATCTTAGCTAGGAATATTTTGTGTGACACGTAGTGTACAAGAAAGGTATCATGGTTGATCTGAACAATATTGAGGCAGTCCATGGCTGGACTAGGCCTACTTACCCTACATAGATCGGTATTTTGTTTGCTTAGTAGGGCACTACCGCATATTTATTCTGGGGTTTTCATCTATTGCATCACCATTCACTTAGTTGACCTAAAAGAATTTTTTTAAGTTGTCGGACGAATCATATTTTGATTCTTCTAGGGATTTTTGGCTGTATTTGAAACATCGGGCTTTCATTAGGCATATTTTGAGGATTTTCACTAATGCCTGGTAGGCTAGGCTTAGTCGCTTTTTTAGACTAGGTTATCTATATTGTGCTTGTTATTATGGTTAGCCGAGAGGGTTGAGTAATTTAGGTTGGTTTTTATCCCCTAGATGGCTTGTGGCTAGTTTACCGCTTGTTTCGGAGCTCGTGTTGGACAAGGAGGATGAGGGGTCATGTGTCCCTTGTTTGGCCTACCACGCGATGGCCATGGACCTTATTGACTAGGTTAAGTTCCTACACGGTGAGTGTTGTGAGTTGATTTCTTAGCTGGTGTCTATTGCACGATTGTAGACTCCGGTTGATGCCATTTTCCTTTGATGGCACTGATTATGGATACCCAGGTTTAGGCAGGGACATGTCATATGCCTTGGGGCAGATTGACCGTCATTGTGAGAGCTTATACATTATATTTTGAATTAGAGGTGTGGTCCTATGAGGTACAGACCCTGAGTCTAATTCTGATTGAGATGAGATTCGCTACACTTAAGTGTGAGGTGTCGTCCTCCGAGTCATCGGGTTGAGTATGATATATCTGAGACATAGAACATGAGATTTGTACTAGTTGAGCTGATTTCCTACACTTAAGTGCGAGACACGGTCGAAGAGGCCTAAGTTTTGCACTGTTGGTACTTGACAGAGAGGCCTTGGTACCTTGAGATAAGTGTTCTGTTACTTCCAATGCCCCTGTATGACTACTTTCCCTACTAGGCTTAAGGGGGTCGTCACGGTGGGTTTTTTTTGAACTGTTTGTAGTTACCGATAATATGGAACGCTAGGTAGGTTTTGTTTTCCTGTATGACTACTTTCCAGTGCCCCTGTATGACTACTTTCCTATAGATTGATTTTTTGCTTTCAATTTTTGTAATCGAGGTGTAGTAGTACGTTTGGTTGAATAATGGCTTAGCTGGAGCCAAGTACATTCACTTACCTCAAATTTTGGGTTTTCAGATGTTGTTAAATGCTCGTACATGCCAGATGTGCTCTAGTTTTCCTATTGAACCATCTTTATGCCCTGATGATAGTTTAGACCGCTGATTACTGTTACTTTTCTACACTACCTGCTAGTTTAACCACTTTATATTATCATTGTTCTATTTTACTTCCTCGCCTTATTTACTTGTACATTATTTTTAGCCCAGTCGTTCTTCGATGCCTGCTGAGTACCTTATTTGGTAGACATACTGAACTTCTTTACCATTTATGTGGTGCAGATACTGGTAGGGGTTATTAGAGATGTCGTGACCGTGCAGGGTAGATGCAAAGGATTGTGGACATTACAGTTAGCTATTCTGTCCAAAATCGTGATTTCCTTGATGATAACCTGCTTTGGTTTGTTCCCAGCCGGCCCTATATAGTTTGTACGTTGTAAGAGTTTCTTGTATATATTTTTTTGAATACTCTATATAGTAGCTCCAGTTGTCATTGACACCAGGTTTTGGGATATGGGTTGTTTATAATTTTCTTTTCTTCCACCTATACTTACATGTCTTCCTATGTTTACTGTTGTTGGATTGATTTTAGTGTCTATAGTCCATTGCATGTGGATCTTGGTTATAGGGTTAGAATTGCTACAAGAGGGTGTTAGATTCCATCATGACTCAAATTTTGGGGTCGTGACATAAGAGAAGATCCAGAATGAAAAACATGACTTTAAACCCCAGACGAAGAAGTACTTCTCATAGTTTGGCCAAGTTCCTGAACCGGATGAACTGGTGGAGGGACTGAACCCCCTACATAATCCATGACAATGTTAACCATAGCTCCACACATATAACATGGCCCATTAGGCTCAACTGGATGAGATGAACTGGATGCACCTATACTTGGTCCACCAAAACCATGTTGAACCCTACCTATAGTCAATGTAACTGGCTCAACGAGCTGATCCCTAGCTCCTAACACTCCATCACACTAACACTCCATCACAAAAGAACCCATATGCTGAGAACCTTTCCTACCACTTTCATATTCCTCTTGACATGTCCTCTCAATAAATCTCATACGTCAAGGAACATGAGTGAAATAGTGGCCGATAGCTACCAAATGTAAAACTTTTAAACAAAGAGGAAAAATCAATCCATCAACAAAATTATGGTTCCTCTCATACTCAGAAAGAAAAACCATAGTTATATGCCCAACCAACTAATAGAACTTGTCTCATACATAGCAAATGACAACAAACCCTATTACAGATTAAGAAATTCACACCTCCTCGAGAACTACCCCCAACACAGAGTAAAACCTATATCAGCGGTTTGCCATCCACTGACCTTAACACCCCAAGAAGTACCTCCTGAAGAACTATCATAGTAATAAACTCGGATGGTCTTAAATTAGGAGTACAATATGTTTGTCTCTGGACACTAAATGGAATAGGATTGGGTTGAACCTCTGAAGCTCTAAAAAGTGTAGAAGCTCTCACGAGATGTTTAAATATAAGCAAGTATTTGACCTAGAAATTTACCCCATCATGGCTCATAAATTAATATCTGACTGACTGTCACGGCCCTCCCCAGGAACCACTTGCAAAGTATTGTCCTCTTTCAGGCTTTACCAAGTGGCATCCCATAGGA
>JBDJHY010289047.1:0-10098 GCA_039654485.1 Withania somnifera
TCTGCATCCTTTCTGACTTGTTTGATGCCTCCCCAACCCACTTTCTTCTGTTCTCATGCCATGCGACAGCAGCTGAACCATAAACAATAGTACCATATTAATAACACAAGAAGAATCACAATGTCTAGACTAAACAGTTCGGATCATCATTTTTCCTGAAGTCACCAAGATAGAAAATCCGTTTTTTTAATGTAAAAGAAGCTTTAGCCGATCTGAGCTTTCAGGTTGCTCATTTCTATTTAGTGCACTTAAGTACAAATTTGAAGGTGTGACAATATAAGCAAGGAAGAGAAGAATCTCAAAGGACAGTAACTGCTCTAACAGTGAGTTTCCATGCTGAAGTGTGTCCTCTTCTACAAAAACAGGGACATCAAACTGGTACGAAGCTGGTTAAAGTGTGGAAGCATTTCTTTCAATGTAAAGAACGAGAAGTCTGAAGATCACTGATGACCTCAAGCCACTTTCAAATTGAAGATTTTTATATTAAGAAAATGGACTCAGGAAAGCTATCTATGTTCTGTAGAAGTGCATTCGGAGACAAAAGTGGACACCATGTGTCTTGGCCTTTAAGGTGCTAGCAAATGGAAGGTTTATTAGCTACAGACTTCTATCAAACTGTATATCCCACTGCAGAGACTAAGTTAATGAATTATGTAAAGAGATATTGCTTTCTACAGTGTGACCCTGATTCTTGGATCTCTTCTTTCCGATCTGTTAATAGTGGTTAGTTGCTTAATTTATGACAAATGGACTACAACAATCTAGCTCTGGTGAACCTTTGAGGTTTGAGAGAAGAAACAAAACCGACTGACTGACTGAGACAGGTTCCGCACTCAACAGGTTCCGCACTCAACAACAAAATGAATTCAATCAAGATTGTTTTCTTAAAGTCATCCTTAGTTATAGCATAAATAGAGCATGTTCACCAACAAGTGGAACTCCTTGACTCATACAAAAAATTTGCAAGTCAAGATTGTTTCCTTACAGTCATCCGGAGCCTTAGCATAAACAAAGCACGTTCACCAAACAGTAGAACTCTTCGACTAATACAAAACGTTTGCATCGATCAGTTGAAGATATTTGTTTCTAAATTCTCAAAAGGCTCAGAGAACAAACCATGATTGACAAATGCAGGAGCGCTTTTGTTAGTTTCTGGAGGTTTCTTTGTCTCTCTTGTAGATGTATATCTTTCCACAGGCAGCTTTTCAATAAAACATGAATTTCCAGAATCTACTTCCATGGCCCTTGGAACTGAAAAACCAAAAAGTGGAGCTCTTTGACTAATACAAAACGTTTGCTTCAATCAGTTGAAGATCTTTGTTTCTAAGTTCTCAAAAGGGTCAGCGAACAAACCATGATTGACAAATACAGGAGTGCTTTTGTTAGTTTCTGGAGGCTTCTTTGTCTCTCTTGTAGATGTATATCTTTCCACAGGCAGCTTTTTAATAAAACACGAATTTCCAGTATCTACTTCCATGGCCCTCGGAACTGAAAAAGCATTCCCTACCCAGATGATGAAAAAATAATTGCTGACCTGCTCATTTTTAAAAGGTCTCATTGAGATCCGTCAGAAAGTATCGGATATGAATTGCCAACAAGCCATGTACACACATATTCTGAATCATATTCTGAATAAATCATACTCTAATACGAAAAAATAATTCTTGTTGCGGAAGAAAAATATAGATCGTACCAAGTAAAAGCACAAAAAGAAGTATTATGAAATGTCAAGAAACCATCTAAAGGCGTTATACTCTTTTACATCCTATATTGCTATTGCATCTTGAAATGCAGTGAAATATCAATTGCTTCTGTTCAAAACCCAAGCCGAATTTTATACTTTAATTCTGCTCGCCGTTCTGGGTTACATAAGAAAAGAATCAATTATCACGTACAGCCTAGCAGGATTTAGACGTGTTTTTCAACTTAGAGGAAGTCCTAATCTGAGTTGCTTCGTAACTTCATATCCCGCCCCGTCAGAGTATTTATTCTTTATTTCCCTTTTACAACCTCCACTTAAATATTTCGCAAATGAAACCTTCCAGCCTCCACCAAACAACTACTACCATCATTCATCACAACAGATAGGAACAACCACCACCAATAATGACATAACACAACTATCACCCTTGCCACAACCACCAACCATTACAACTACCTCCTATCGATTGAAATTTCCCTCCTCGGCATTTAGACCGTAACATTTCGCAACCAAAAGATATTGCTCCCAAAAAGTGCTTTATTACCACCATCGATCAGCACAGCAAGCCAACACCACAATGACTGTTGCACAGGTATCACCACCGCACAATCACAACTTAACTAACCACTATTGTACAACCACTGCTTCACCAAGCAGAATCATCAACCACTTCCACCAACCATCACTCCAGTAGACACTACTGCACAACCTATCACCACTGCCACTAACATCTAGAGATTTATCAAAAGACCCATTTTTACAACACAATGCAAATTGAGATTCTCTTCAAAATTTTGACAACATATTACTTAATTATTACTTTATATGAACTTAAGTTTACTAATTTTTAAATAAAAATGAATGACACAATTTTAGATGCAGAGAAAACAACTGCCTTAATCATCCAGCGGTCATAATTAAAGAAAACGTCTTAATAATCAGATGTGTGTTCACTTGAGACGTCTTAATATTGAAAAAAAAAAAAAAGTCTTAGCTCAGCCACGGGCATCAAAGGTCTTATATGTCATCTCTTCCAGCATTAAAGACAAGTAATAACTAAACTATGGAGGTACTTTACCTTTCTCAATTAAAGGCGTCAATTTCGATGTTCCATAACTAATCATGAGTTGGCTAATATCCAGTTGGTTCCAGCTTTCAAACCAGTAACATTGACATCGTTAAACGATTTACAATTGTTACCTTTTTTGATCAATAACAGTAAATTGATATCCTTGAATGATTTACGATTCTTACCTTTTCGATATAGAGTGGTTGCCCTAGCTCAACAACTCTGCTGCAGTGCAAAATGCTTTCATCTAAACCAAACAAATGAACAAACTTTTAATTCTTTACATACATAATCTAACATTAAATTGTTTAGATCTATAAAAACATTAAATTGCCCACTGTCCACTACCTGTACTATGTTGCATCCAAGTCAGCTCAAAATTAAAAGGCCTCAATTATATCAATCCTTTTTATGAGGCCAAATTATATCAATCTTCACAAAAATAGGTCAATCTTAGTAGCTCAGATGGTTCCTACTTGAGCTTTCACCTTATTAGCTGTAAGGGTTCGGGTTTAGGGAAGACCTAAATAGTGTCCAAACATCCATTAACATTGTATGGAATAAATATATAAAATTTAAAGAAAGATAACAAGTGTATTACTAAAAGTGGACCAAGGGAGCACCCACCCTTACGACCCCACCCCCCAAAAGAAAAAATCTTCACAAAAATTATACACCTAAAACATATCTTTACTTCCCATTTCAGCTGCCAAAAACTAAAATTTTCTTCTTAGCTTGAAAAATCCAGATAAACAAACCAATTCAGTTTGTACCCAATGCATCTTACATTTAACACACACACACATATATATAGAACCAAAACAATTTCAATAAAGCACAAAAGAACCAGTTAAACCCACATCTCTTTAAGCGTGTTCCCAACATTTAAAAGCAAATGCCCAATGCAACATAACAAGTGCATTGAAGAATCACCAAAACATAACAGAGAAATACTAATAAAAAATAAAAAAAGATACAAAAAAAAAAAAAAAAACAAAAACAAAAAGGAAATAAAGAAAGAAGAAATAAAAAGAGAATGATAAGTACCTTTTTAATTACTGTGAAGACACCCAGGAGAAAAGGGAGGAAGGAAAGAGAAAAATGAAGAGGCTAAGTGGGTATTTATAGACCAACTTCTTTGAAGGGTCCTACAACAGAATTAGCATACCATTTTCTTTTTTATCTTAAACTCAGAGCAACTGATCTCACGCCCGATATAAGATACACTATAAGGGATGGACCCACTATTGAGCTAAGCCTCATAAATACCATTTTCTTTATATATATATATATATATCAGAAGTTTTCGGTCTTTTATATTTAATCTCTAATATAACAATTTTATCTATAAATTTAAATTAATTGAGCTTAAAAAACAAATATAAGGTACCAATAATATTATTATATTTTTTTATTTTTTGATGTTATTTGGTAGCGTCATGTTTTTCAGCTGTCTACAGTTTGGTTTGTCAATTTGTATCTGACGTGGCTTTTTGTCTTTGAATGCGGATAAAGCTATGTGTTGTGTGAATTGACTGAAAACACCCTGCATAACTCGATGGACAAGGGTGTCTATGTCTTTTCGTTTTTAGTTCTGGTTTGGATTTTGTAATGAAAAAAGTTAATAGAATCTAAATTGATATAGTGGGGGCATGGAAAAATAGACTTTTGGTTTTCAATTGATTGCTCGAGTCTTGTCAACCAAAAGTGTAAAGAGGTAGTATTAATAATAATAATAATAATAATAATAATAATTTTAAAATATTATAATATTTAAATCAACTTATATGCATCTTAACTAATAATAAGATGATATAAATAATATTGGTATAAATGTTTAATTTTAACTTAAAATTGAGAGGTGTAATACTCTTTTTGATCCATTTTATTTGTGAATTCGTGAAGACGAAAGTTTATCGTGTTGACAAACTTGGTCCCAAAAAGTCATTCAATTATCATATCTTTAGATAGCCACTCATTTAATTGAGCGAAGATTTGCGCAAAGTCCATGTTATTTTTATTGAATTACTATAAGATCAACAATTCATAATTTCGTGTTTCTGTTGCTGACATAAAAAATATTTCTTTCCAGATCTTTAGATAAAATCAAATGGGGTTGCCTATTCTTTGTGCCTAGACCCTTGTGCATGTTTCATATAATTTCAGTAATTCTTCTGCTTTCGGGATAAATTCACCTACTTATGTCATAAAAACCACTAGCAGGCTAATACATCATTATCCTAATGATATAACAAAATAAAAAATTTTCTAATCTCGCACGATAAAGCAATAAAATAAAATAAAATAAATTAATCATACATACATTTTTTATGCGTACGGCTTAAAAAAAATTGACCTCTTCAGAATTATATTATCTTTTAGGTAGCTTATTTTTAAAATAATTTGTTTTCTTTAATACTATTAAATATAAACTATTACTTGCGTGAACCACAAGGTATATTGGTTTTTAAAAAGACTTTATTGATTGAGGAATCATAAATTACTTGTCACCATCAGTAAAATTTATACTCCATAATAAAAGTTACAGTATCAAGTGGATAACTATTGACAAAAATGACAAGAAAAAGATTATAATACAATATTCAAAATTGGCAAAGTATCAAATACTATAGCAAAATAGATTTCTTTTTTGGTACATCTTCTAGTAGCTTATCAATAAAATAATAGGTAGTCAAAACATTAATTTTTAAGCTATTTTATTAAAAGATTCACCAAACATACTGTATTGTGCAATACTTTTGAAAGATCATCTTCTACGTATCTTTTATAGTAGCATAAAAAAACAAATTTGGTTGTAGGCTTCTCTTACCAAACAACAAATCCTTCTCTTTTATTTTTCCGTTCTTTGTTTGCAATCTATATTATTAGTGGTTGGAAGATCCAAATGCTAAGGGTTATACCTAGGTTTGGATGAATTTGGTAATTTTTTTTTAAAATCTATATTTATATTAGGAAAAAGAGTTAAATATATTTCTGAACTATGGTTAAATATACCATTCATTATATTTTGGGACCATGTATGCGCTATCGTTAATTTTTTAAACTTTTATACCCCTCTTGTTAACGGAGTGCCACGTGGCATCTCTTCATTCACTTAATCCGTTTGAACTTAAAAAAAAACATATTCATTACCCATAAACAATCCGACCCAAATGACCCATGTTTTTCCCTCTTGTCTTCTCAACATTCATTTCTTCTTAACATCCATCAATGACAACATCAATGGAAATGCAACACTGTGTACTCCTCAATGATGATGATGATGATGATGATGATGATGATGCCTCCTCCTCCATTAGCACCAACAAAATCATTTTTCTTTTAAGAAGTTCAAATTATAACTTTTTCGGACCAGCAAGAGTGAAAACGATTATATTTTTACATGAAATGAATTATGAATTTTAATATTTGTTGAAACATTTGTAATTTGTGGGTTACTCCTTGCAGAAATATGTTTTACCAAAATATTTAAAAAAACAAAATCATGTATATGAAAGGAATAGTAACTATGTAGATCTTTTAAAGTGTTTTTAATGAGAAGAAAACCTAGTAATAACAAGGGAAAAGGGTCGGATTTACCCCCGAATCATGGTAAAAGGATCAAATATACCCTCAGTTATAATTTGAGACATGTATGCCCCTACCATTAAAAATTTTAAATTTATATACCCCTCATGTTAACGGAGGGGCGTTTAACCCGTTTTTAGTTAAAAAATCTGAATCCATCTACCCTTAAAAATCCAACCCAAGTTACCTTCTCTTTCTAAAACCTAAACCCTAACCTTTCTCTTCTCTCTCTTCTCAACCTTTACCTTCTCTTTCTTTGATTCCCATCAGAATCGTTCCATCTCTTGCTTCGATCCCCATTAGAAAGCCCTAGCTAATTCCGTCTTAACCTGTCATTGCGGTGTAATTTCTCGTTTTATTTCAAGAACTTCATTAAATCTTGGAATAAAATTTTACAAGTGTCTTAAACCTAAATTTCGTATTGATTTAGATTTTTACTTCATGTTTGATTCAACTGTTGATTATGTAACATCATTCTTATAAAGTTGCATGTACAGGGTGAAAGTTATGGGTTTTGGCTTTGGGATAACAATTCATTGGACAAGACTTTGATCTCAATCAACATTTGAAGGCTAAGTTAGAAGTGACAGCAGTGAAAGTTGATAATATAACAGAGTTGTTGAATGCAGTTAAAGTTGAAAGGGAGACTTTGAAGAAAAAAACGAATGTTTTGGAGGTGATAAACTATTCACAGGTTAATAAATCAATAATTTAGAATACAAATTGATGAAGATGAAGATGTTGTTGGCTGTTTGTTTTGCTATGTTTATTGGATTTGTTGTTGCAAATTTCAAGTAATGAAAAGGAACTTCAATGATTTGATTACATATTAGTAGAGATGAATTGATGAAGAAGTAGAAAATTATAAGGTTATGTCTATGTGTATTGCAGTGAGTTGCATAGTTAATGTTATTGTTGTTGTTTATTAATGTATCGTAGTTGTAGGGTTGATGATAGCTAAAATTTCATGTTTATAGGTAAAGAGAGTGGTTTCAATACAATGAAGCTGAATTTGATTTTAATTTGGTGCAATGTATAGTAGTGAATCATTGTTTGATTTTGATGCAATGAAATGGTAGTAAATTATGAATCGGGTGCAATGAAAACTAAATAATCAAACATTACAAAATGTTTCAACATTACTAAATGTCTCAACATTTGTTCCATGTTATAATGGTTTGAATTAAGACATTACTATATTCCAAACACCATAAATGAATTTCACATTTTAACAAACATATATGGATTTCACATTTTAACTTCACAAACTTATACACCATAAGTCATAGTGCGACATCCATTCAGATCTAGAACCAAAAAAATTGACAAATAAATCAAATAGAAGTCATAAAAAAATACAATTTTATCAGTAAATACATCAATCTTCTACTAAAAAAAATATCACAATTTTACCCACTAAACTTAACCTTTTTTGGCCTTAATTTTCTCAAACATTTGAGGCTGCAATAGATTGTTTGTAACTACAGTTTTTTCATTCCACATCAAACCTGTTGGTGCTATTGGTAGATTTGATGATTCATAAACACCATCTCTACCACCTCTAAAGTTGATTTCTCTAGTGCCTATGGGTTCTTGTGATTGTTTTCTTCTCTATAGTCTTATAATGAATTCATCTTTATCAACCACTTTGGGCCATAGACAAAGATCCTCTTCATTATTCATAAAGTATCTAAATCTGCTGCAATTTGGGATTTCTCAACTATTTTGGGTTGCTTGGGGGGTTTCAAGCTAATTTATTCTTCACATGGTTTCTCTTCATCAATTAGTCCCCTTATAGTTCTTTCTTACTTCTAGCGGGTTTCTTTTGTTGCACAAATTGCCTTTTTTACCCCTAATAGGCTACTGCTCGTGTTTTTGGTCAGGCTGTTGCTCAGCTACTGCTTTCTTAGCTACTGCTGCAGTTTCTTTCTTAGATACTTCTGCAGCCATCTTACCCTATATTCATAAATAATTTGTTGAAGTATTATTACTATATCAATAGTATTATTAAACATTATAAAGAAAGACAATTTTCGAAGGAATTACCTTCTTGCAAATCCTCGTGTTATAGTTTTGTTCTCCAAAGGTGCTACACGTCATGAGTTTAACCTTTCTTGATTTCTTTTGCTCTCTTTACCTCTTAGTCTCTCTTCCTTTTATCTATCTCTATTGACCTTAGGTATTTCAACTATCTTGACCAACTCAGGTGGTTCCATTGCTTGAACAAGATGTATTTTCTATAATTGATCTCCTCTAACATGTTGCAACTTGTTCTTATAAGTTAGCAAAAAAATCTCCTTACTATGATACTAATGGATTTCATCCATAGGATTCATCTTCTTGTGAAACATTGTCTTATGACCTGCATGTACACCTTTTCTCCCTTAAGTTCACAATGTTTCTGTCAGACCCTTCTCTGTCCTTATATCCCATGTCCATATTCCCATTCACCTTATAGACATGTTCAATTTTCAAGATCTATTTATATAGCTTTATACTCACTAGGCTAAACTTGTCTATCCATCCTTCACCCTAATATCCTCCAACATCCCAATAATTGGGTTGTGCCTAGCTTCAAGTATTCAAGCATTAAATGACTCAGTAAAGTTGTTATCTATAATATGATTTTTACATATTGTGACAAAAAAGCCCTACACCAAGACTTTGGATGGTATCTATTAAGTAGATTAACCCCAGCCCCTTCTTCCAATTGTTTTATCTCCTCTAGATGGTATTCAAACTACTTTGCGTAAGAAGACCATGCACACCACCACAATAACTTTTTAATTCTCACCTTTAGTTACTACACTCATAATATAATTACTTAACTAACATTTTTTATGTCACGCCCTGAGGTTACCCTTTGGACAGGACTGGGTACTTAGAACCCAAGAGGATCCCAAGCCAACTCCTTGGCTTACATACACCAACATCATTTAGATTTCGACAAAGAAAGTACTTTATTCATTCTAAGAAAATAAAAGAGTTAGGAAATATAAAATATGAGCCTGATGTAGAGCGGATCAAATACACTAGAAAGGGGGTTGAATAGTGAGGTAATTTTTTGACACTTTTTTCGAGTAAGACAAGAAAGTAAAAAACCGAAAGAATGAACACAAAGAGTTTAGAGTGGTTCGGCCAAACTTTTGCCTACATCCACTAACTAAGTTCTTATTAACTTAGGGTTTTCACTATCAACACACAACTTACAATCACTTTCAAGACAAGTGAGAACTTTTACACTTTCTTTATTTTTGGCAAAAGAACAACCCTTCACATTTAGAGTTAGAAACTATCTTAATGTTTCTCAACTCTTTACAACTCAGAAATAATGTACAAGATTAAAGGTACAAAGATTTAAATAATAATATTAAGCTCAAGAACTTTGTACTCTAGGTAGGTAAGTGATGAAGATTTTGATTTTTAGAGAATAATGTAATAGAGTGTTGTATTGTGTTCAAAACTAATTATCCTCCATCTTTGAGGTGTATTTATACCTGTCTAAGCTGATATAGCCGTTGTGGAAGCAATTCTAGCCGTTGGACCTCATTAAATGCTGTAATAAATGCTTCTGACAAGTCGATTGGTCGACCAACAAAGTGTCTTGGTCGACCAGCCTTTGGCCTTGTTCGACTAGCATAATTCCAGTAGCTCACTAGAATTTTCCTTACTCGACTAACATGACATTTTGGTCGAACAATGTGTCTCCAAAATGTTTAATTGAATCTTCGAATTGAAG
>JBDJHY010289067.1:0-10098 GCA_039654485.1 Withania somnifera
TCGAATAATCTAAAACTTGCATCAATGAATTCTATATATTAATACGATTCTAATGGTGTATTTTATGCTAAGTTCTGGATTGAACCCAAAACCAAGCCTAAAATAGGCTTGCGGGACCCGTTTGCCAAAACTACAAATAAATTTCACTATGGGGTCACCAACGTTACCAGGAACCCGTGCTCCAAATTTGAGCACAATGAGAACACAGGAAGGACTTCAAATCAGCCCAGACAGATTTGACCCTAAAGGGTCAAAGATTAAATCTTTACCAATTTAACATTAGAATTATGATGAATTAATGAACTTAGGAGCAATGTATATCCAATTTACGAAGAATTATACCAAAATCAACAGATTATGGGATGATTCGTCAATCTCAACCACTAGGACATTAATGGTGTGAAACTAAGAAAATAAGGAATAAGAAGAGAAGAAACTTACCCACATTCGTGTAGAAATTGATGGAAAATATTGAGAAGATTTTTGTTGGATTTGGGATGGTGTTTGGGAATGTATTTTCACCCTCGAACTGAGAGAATTGTGTTTTTGGTTGGAGTAAAATGGAAAGGGTCGCGGATGGAAATTTTATATAACTGCCAGTCACATTACTCATCGCAATCATGTAGCTTTAGACCACGATCACATAGGGTACTGGGAATTGACCATTGCAATCGTGTGGCTTAAGTTGCGATCGCGTAGAGTAAAGGTAGGCTGGTCATTAAGATTGCATGAGCAAGGCTCGCGATCGTGATTCACATTGGTCATTTCATCACGATCGCGTAAGCCAGGCTTGCGATTGCGAAGAGAACCATGACCTACACCAGTTACAGGTTTCCTTCTGAAATTTTATAGATATTACACCAGGGGTACAGGAATCAAACTGAGTCCAATTTTGATAATCCAAATATGCAAATAGTATGGAAATGACATCCCAGACTCAACGGAATTGATGAAACTAAAATCTAAGGTCATTTTCACAAAATAACCCCTCAAACCAAAAGTAGTCAAAAGTGCATTTCTCCACCAACACCTCAAAAATGCAACAACAAGTCCAATAATTGTACCAACACCTCACCTAGCCTAAAATCAATATTCTGGAGCTACTGAAAGCATCAAAATTCCAATCCAACACTCCAAACACCAAATTACCACTCAAGCTCCTCTTTAGGCTTTAACTTAACTAAAATCCACAATTTTGCATAACTTTCAAACAAAAACTCCAAAACACAAAATTAAGGTCAATATTAACTTTATTTGGTATTTCAAAGCTAAAAAATCTATCAAAATTAAATTCCGAGATCTTCTTAAAGAAAGTTAACTTTGGTCAACGAGTACTTAGTTTTAGGCTCTAAAATAGGGAATTTGAGATATTTCTCAACTGAGTCGCCAGGGATCCTAACTATCAGTCCTAGTAAGTCATAAATGACTTGGGTCAACTATCAAAATTCTCTAGAATGCAAAACATCATGTATTTCCCATAAATAACCTTGAGGGTCATTACACTGGGGAAGGTCTAGAAGGTGTAGTAGGTGTGCGGGTCTGGAGAGCCTCTTGTCGAGTCACCCTCTGTTCAGGGCTATTATCTTGATCCCTGAGCCCTTGAGTAATGCCTTTTTATTAGATGCCTCTTTGTTGTTGGAGTTTGGGTGCCATGTATTCCTTGTTGAATATCAAATGTTAGTGAACGCCTTGAAAAAACACTACAACGTCAAAAATAAATAGGGTCAAACGGAAAGAATAGGTGTTTTGTCTTGCACCAGATGGTTCATTTTATTATCTATTTTTAAATGGAGCAACAGACGAGAAGTATCAGTGTAGATGACTCATCTGAAGTGCCACCTGTTATCCCTAAATGTGATCAACTTATACAGTGTAGTTTTGAACGGGCGATAGGAGTAGACATTTTGTTCCTAAGGAGATGATTTTCCTAATTCTCTCGCTATTTATGAACCATCTATACAAGGTCAAAATCCACAAATATTTATTACTCCATACCAGTTCAAACATTTTATCTAAGAAATTACACAATTCAATTAGTCAACTTGTATAACCTCACTCCATCCCATACATAGGAATTTAAAAAAGAACCCCTAGTTCATGATACTACCGCTAAAATATAAGGAATGGGTTACTTAGAATTCACCCACTGGCTTAAGCTCATGAATAAACAATCAAAACTATCAATTAATAATAGTTAACAATAAAATCTTACCAGTTCAAGTCAAAGCATTACTAGGGACCTTAGGTTAATAAGCTATTGGATTCTTAGCAGAGGGTGAAGAACAACATACCAAAGTAATAGTTTTATAGTGGAGAATTGGGAATGGAAGATGAAGGCAGATAGTGTGTTAGTAGGGGAGGTAATACGTGTTTGAAGGAGGAGACGAAAAGTGTGAAACAGATTGGGGCACTTAATTGGTCATGGGTTTTTATACCCTCTTCATCCGGTCAAGTCAGATCCTTGAAAAAGGCCCAACCCAATTGCCATTAAAATAGATCGAGGAGTGGTGGTTAGGGAAAACCATCTAATGACAAACAATTTATCTAGTTCTTCCATATGTGGCTCCTCTATCTAGTGGAGTCCCAGTCAGACGGTTAGACTAGGCATTTCATTTTGTATAAGACGGTTTGTCCAGTCTTCTTTCTACGGCACCCCACGCACTAACACTTGGCATTGAATATTAATCCTTAAAAAATATAATAAATAATTATTGATAAACTAAAAGCAAAAAGAATAGAAAATAATGAGGGATAAAAATTTGGGTTGCCTCCCAATAGCACTTGATTTAACGTTGTGGAATGACAATTTTCTCAAAGTCCTTAGACTTTATCCTTGTTGGCAATATGCACAGTATTTCTGGGCAGCATTCCAACCTTCCACTGGTTTAACGATGTGGATAGCTTCCCTATTTGAAAGTCCATGTTCTTGGTCAAGGTCGAGTTAGAATTAATCTGATAAGTATTAGAAACCTTTGAATTGATAGATTGTAGGCTCTCATCATAAGAATCCACTTTTTTTAGAACTTTCCCAACATCTCTTCTATTCTAGAGGTGTTTGCCTCCCTCTCTCGTTGCCCAGGAGGCACAAACACTCCACTCCAATTCTTTTTGAACACCTCCCTATTTTTCCAACCACTCGGGTCTCTATCACGATAGTCTCTTTTATCATTAAAATAATATCAATTGTAATTCGGACCTTGGGTTTTCTTTTCGACCCTTGGTTTTGGAGGTACTTGGCCTCCTCATCTGAGTTAGAATCATACTAGATGCATGGTCCTTTTCCAAAGGCCATGGCATCTTTGATTTCATCGTAACCACTCCTAAGCAATTGTTTAGACATCAGATCAATATGTGTCATTAGGTAATCTATATCTTGGTCTTGCTTTTCCTCTCTTTGGTGTTGCTCTTCCTACATGCTACCATTCTTGGCCACACAAAATATATCAGACTCTCTAGTGTTCAATCCTCTAGTGTTTCTCATTACCGTCTCCAAATCTTGGGACACCTGCGCATACATGTACGACATGTAGAACCCTCTATTGATTTCGTCCACAACCAAATTTAAAGGAGCATTTAGAGCATGATAAAACATCCTCTTCAAATATTTTTCTCCCAACCCATGTGTGCGATACTAATTAATCTTCTTATTGAAAGGTAGCCAGACTTTATGTACGACTTCATCAGACTTCTGTCTGAAATTAGTTATCTTATCCCTCAATACTAACATCTTGAAGGGGGGTAAATAACCATTCTAGTAAAGCCTCTTTTAGTCCCCCCAATTTTCTATAGAATCAGGAAGTAAATCATCAAGCCACACCGTAGCTCCTCCACTTAGTGATAGTAGAAAAAGCCTCAACCTAATAGCTTCTAACTTACCTCGGGCAAGTTATAAGACTTGCAGATGGCTGTGAAATTCATCAAGTGTAAGTTTGGATCCTCACCAGCTACTCCTCGAAACAGACCTTTCATGGTCAATAATTATATCATTGTACTGGTAATGTTGAATTTGTTGCCTGGAGCTAACGAGGGTAGAATGATTTCCCCAGTAGTGCCAGCCCCGTCAAGGTCTGTCTCATTTTAATCCATATACACCTCATTATGCCTGATAGATTGATGTCTATGGGGTGCATCTAGATGGTTTCCTCTTTGTTGTGCATCAATGGGGTACTATTCAGGGTCAGGTAAAGCCACATTATCTGGCCTGTTCATCCTTGAAAAGGTTCTTGATATTTCTAGATCGAAGGTAAATAGAGGACTCCCAAACTTTGAGTATTTTTCATGCACTACCTTCTCCTTGGAACAGACAAAAACAACACAAAAATGTGTAAACTAGAAATAAACCTAACTAACCGTCACTATACTAGACTTCACCGATATCCTTATTTCCTGACAATGGCACTAAAATTTGATAATGCTCAAATTATTCCTTTCACTGAAGTATAAGATATTGTTGTTTAAATATAGAACCCAACTAGGTTGGGGTCGATCCTACAGGGAATATGATATCAAATGTACGCCTAGTAGTAGTAGCTAATAGTTAGTGTTTCTTTGTAGCATTAAGCATAAAGTAAAAAGGGGGGATTATGTGTAATAAAGTATTCTTTGTTGTTGCTGGTAATTATTGAATAATCCAAGTGTTTTATTAATATAAGTTTATGGTCGCTAGGGTTCAACAAACCTTTGGATTGTAAGCTTGTATGGTTGTGTGAACTCTCCTAAACATGGAGTTACATATAAAGCTAACACTATTTATTGAAGTATTTCTCAACCTTTAATTCTAGATGAATCTCGTTTACACCTGATTAGGGCTGTGAAAGAGTGCATTGTCCTTATCTTGGTAACTCAAGACAATTAATCTTGCTACAACAACAACCATTAGACAAGGGTTAATGCCCTGAATTTCTTAGTATAATCTCAACTACCAGTTATAACCACAAGGTTAGTGCTAGTTAAACCTAGGCATGTTCTAGTGTTTGAAACAACTAAAATTTGTTTATTACATAGAGATTACGTTCATATATTAGAATAGATAAAACAACCATATGTAAATTACAACCCTAATGATGTTTCATCCATGGATCCCACAACCCTAAGGCTGGGGTTTTAGCCCTTCATTGATATCAACATAAAATAACAAAATGTTAAATCGGTTAATAACATACCATAGAAATAAACCTCCAATTGTTCGTCGATGATGATCAATGAAATCCATAGTTGTGTTCATCCATAGTTGTGTTCTGCCAAAAATATAGGTATTAAAACCCTTAATTTACAAGTCGTAAGTCTTCAGTCAATAGCTACATCAAATTATCCTAATTCTGGTATTTATAGAGTATGCGTGTAAGTGCAATATCAGAAACTTGGGATGGGCCATCGCTCCTCTTTGGGCGTAAAAACATATGAATCTTCTGGTGATAGACGGACCGTCTGGTGATATATGGACCATCTGGTCTTACGTCTTTCTCCTCCATTATGCAGTGAATTTCCTTCAGGCAAAGGACCTTAGGCGAACCGTCTCCACACATACGAAATGTCTATTTAAGTCATCTGGTTGTTGGTCCTTACATTTGTTAACAGATAGTTTAGACAAATCATCTGTTGCAAGGCGAAACACCTAATCCATCGTCTAATTTGGTCTTCTTAGCTAGAAGCATTCTTTTTGGGCGATGGGTTTAGATGAGTCGTCTGGTGATGGGCGAAAAGTCCATTATTCTTGCAAAACTTCCCCTTTTTAGTACAATTGCTCCAAACTTCCTAATATTGACTTAGCCCTGCAAATACTTATAAAAAGCATTAAAACACACTTTTGTTACTCAAGAACATGCTTTGTTTCCCGAGTTTTAAGTGTGATATGTGACGTTAAATACCGTCACATCAGGGTACATGAATATGTATCTCACAAACACTAAACAAATGTAGATACAAAGGTATTTGAACATTTAAGATAAATAGTTTCTTAAAAATATTCAAGATGTATGACTTAAATTAATATTCACATGCCTTAAAAATATTTAAAATGCATATGCATCAATAATATTAAGATACACAGAAAAAAATATAAAATTTCTTTTGATGCCTTAACATAAAAAACATACATCAGCCTCAGAATTTCTAAGATATACAAAACTTACAAAACTTGTATAAAATATATCTTGTCTTTATTGTTTTAGTTATCTAAGATACCTGTGCCATTAATTTCGAGCATATCTAGTTATAGGCAATAAACATAAATCTGTTTAGAAAACTTATGATATAAGATAAAATTATGTATCTAACATGCGACATTTATGTAAGCTGGACTTTTATTAAACAGAAAAAGTCATACATAAAGGGCAAAACCCAAACAGAAAAAGATAGGGACCCTAATAAACCAATCCGACAAACGATAAACAATGAAAAAAACTTATACAAAAATTAGGAAAGAAACAATGAAGTATCTGGAAACAAGATCCTTCACAACAAACCAAGAGACTCCTCATCTTCTTCACTCAAGTCCATGTCTAAAGTGCTTGACCAACTAGACGAGTATTACAAAGTAAAGAGAGGAGAGAAGAGTTCCCCTTACACCACAATGGATGTAATTTGTGGGAAGAAGATTTTGGAAATATTTCATCCCAGAAATTCAAAAATTTCAAAAGTCTAATCCCAATGAAGACTTCTTCAATTTGAAATGTGCAGATCTGAGCAACAATTTGCAAGTGAGATTTTCTTCTTTCCCTCATAGAACCTCCAAAGATGTTGATAAATTATTTACTACTACTCAATTCTCTGAGCACATTAAGCTTAATAATAAGCTAATAATACTACTAAATAAAACACAGTAAAAGTTCCATCTTCTACCCCATTTCTTTCAATAGATCTAAGTTAAATTGACTTGATCGGGTATTACATCGATTGCTTGAAATATTGTTGAACCGACTTCATTTATGTTCCTTATTTGATTCTTCAAGTTTCCTTATTTGATTCTTCAAGTTATATTTACTCCTTCTTAATTGTTGGTTGATTGTTTAGTGGGTAAAACCCCTATTAGACATTAGTTGATTATGAAATTATAAATTTGTGCCTTTTTTAAATCAATAATTTCTTTTCCATCTGATGGCACCTCCTGATAAGACGTGAAAGAGATCACTTATGTAGCTGCGAAATAAAAAACGTGGTTAGGAAAAAATTTTCTAGCATAGTTTCTTCTTTTATTGTGTGCTCTATTTTCACCTTAGCATTTTAATTCATTTAATTTCCATACCAAATACCAAGAAACTTCTCAGATTTTAAATAGGATCTTTTTGATGATTAATGAATCAGTCTCCAACACCAAAGAAAACAACTGATGAGAAATACAATATTCCAAACTTAATCTCAATCCCAATCCAATTTTCTAACTTCTTCGTATATAAGGTTTTCATCTTCACCTGTGACACAAAAAAACACCTAAGAAAGGGTCAAGATTACCTTTAGATTAACCATATGAGTTATATTTGTATGACTAACTTCAGGAATTTTCCATTAGACAACTTGACAATCAATACTAGGGGTGTACTTCACAAAGAAGTTCACTATCATAAGCCAATTGCTGGGAAGAAATTTTATCCATGGATACCTACTAATAGCTAGCATATGAATATTTCTGTTAATTTCCTCACCATATCATTAAAAGACATCATTCCTCCATTATTAATGGTATTCCCCCTCTTCCATTTTTTGCCAAAGTACAAAGGATGGTACTACTTATGAAAAGGCTTAAGTTTTGATAGTAAATCATCATTTACCACTTTAAAATAGTGTCTTTGAATGAACGAAAGGTTCTTGAACACCTACAACATTTGCAAAAGTATCCCAAATCCTTTTAGCTATGTGAAAAGAGATAAATAGATGTTCAGAATATTTACTCTCATTTCTATTACAACAACAACGCTAAAGTTCATCTACTACTCTTATTCTTGTAAGAACCTTCCCTAATTGGTAATCTCTGTTTACACAATATCCATAGAAAAAGGACACTTTAAAAGGAACTCTTTTCCTATATGAGATTGTACTCCTCTTTACCTACTCCTTCCTTTTTTGCTAAGTTCTAGGAACTCCAAACAGTGAACATTCTTGAAATATTTAGCATCCACCAAGACTTGTCTTATTTTTTTGTGTCCTCCACCACACTTGCCACGACCCAACAAGTCATGATATCACCTATCTTAGCTCGCCTAGATAGGCAAATCTATTCAATACCTATTATAGTAAATGCAAAAAATAGCGAGTCAGTGAGAATAAAAGAAAGTATAAAACAAGATATAACTAATAAACCAACCAGAAACTGGTGTCACTATGTACAAGACATTAGTACTCATAATACAAAGTCGAAATAAATACATGAGTTTAGAATATCTCAAAAATCCTTAAATAAGATTCAAGACAATTATAAAAAAAGAGTTTGGGCATCTGATGAACATGATAACTACCTTAACTCTTCAAATCTCGAATCTGGAATCTGACTAGATAACAAATCACGTTGCACGGGGCTTTGTACCTACACAAGTGTAGAAAAAAGGGATAAAGTACCAACATAAATTGATGGGTACTCAAAAAGTAACCCTGGCATGGCTCTAAGACAAAGTGGAGATGAACACCAACTACCCTGATATACCAACAACAATCTTATCAACACCAAGCTTCAAATCATAATCCAACATTTTGTAATAATAATAAATGATAAATATAGGGCATAGGGGTGATAACGGTAAATTAAATACTTAATACAATGAATGTGATGATCAGACTAATCAACCACAACTGAGTCCATATCTAAATACAAGTATCAACCAAGGCACCGCCGACCAACTAAAATAAAGAGTCAACCATCAAGTGAAAGCAAACCAAACCTAGTCAAGTGAAATAACTCATAATACCAATACATTCAAGACCAAACTTATGTATTTCAACCCATTATCAGTAAAAACATTTATTATCACTATCAAAAGGATTTTCATTTCAATTTTAAGAGAATATAACTCAACTCATCTCATCGAGACTATAAACTAGTCTTAAGATCTCATCATAATTGTCCATCTCAGGCTCATAATATCATCCTATCAATAGAATAATTAGGAAAAATCAATGACACATCAAATGAGTGAAATAGATAATCCATATCAGACATGATCGCGAAATATGAAATCAATCATGTAAACATGTCAATGTATGTACAATGTAATGCCATGAGATGTGATGCATGTCTTTCATATGTATATTACAAATACTAAAAAATGCTCATGGTCCTTGCTTTTATATCATGTATCAATATTAGGAAAATACCAAGAATCATACATCGTCCCTTGCCTTTTGTATTGCATTCCTTTTTGTGTTTATTTTCCATTATATATATCACGAAAATTCCAAAAATTATACCTCGTCCCTTGCCTTTCAAATCATATCATCATGTGCCTCATAAATCATGTTTCATTTCAATGATAAATATATATTAATGAATGCAAATATCATATGCAAATCATAAAAAACGAGGTAATATTACTCAATGAACCATCAAGATCACTCATGGGAACAACAAAAAAGAGTAATCATATCAATTAAACTAAATCCACTCAAGGGCATGAAATTAAGTAAGGAGGAAATCAGGTAAAAATAGCTATATTCAACCATCCCAAGGAAACATAAATATCTCAATTCAACGGGATATTGAATAATCAACAAATTCATATCCATTTTTATTATTTTGTTTTAGACCCCACACATTTGACCCTAGTATTTGGGTGAATACTCATCACTTCACCCACATGGATACACCCAAGTAATCCCCATTACTCTCCATTTCATAAAAAAATATATACATACACAAGACATTGAGAGTCAAAAACTTTCACTTTCCTTAGAAGTGAAGAAAACAACCAAGCCCGGGATTTTCCTTTATATAGAGCCTCTAAATCTGCGTAATCTAGTAAAATATGAATTTTCAATAAGAAATCATGAAGAATAATACACATATTTATATACTTTAATTCGGGTACAAAATTTACCCAAAAAAATCATGTCCAAAAACCCATTTTGAAAATATAAGAATGTTCATGAAATCAATTTATCCATAATTTGATA
>JBDJHY010289087.1:0-16386 GCA_039654485.1 Withania somnifera
AAGGCTTAACTTATATATAATATACTATGGAGTTATAAAGTTAGTATATATATATATATATATATATATATATATATTTATTTATTTATTTTTTATCAAATTTAAAAAAAATTTAATTATTCGTACAATAATTATAAGATAAATAGTGTTAAATTAAATTCTTTTGGTGAATAACATTAAAAATTTATAAATTGTTCATACAATAATTTTAAATTAAAAAAAAATTCATCCCATCCCGTTCCGTCCCGATAAGTAACAGGACGGGATGGGCGTTCCGTCCTAATTATCCCGGCCCGATACTGATTCGTCCCGGTCCATTCCGATCGCGGTCCATCTAGATATGGTATCAGTCCGTCCCTGTAATGAGCAGCCTTAAGTATGACTGAAATGTACAGGGCTAATCCGTTCAAACATGAACAAATTAAATAAATTATATTTTAATTTTTTTTATATAAATAATATATCATAATTTTTTTTATATAAATTATAATACAACTTTTAGAAGAGGAAAGTGAATAAGGATTCTATCCATAACTTTCCTCTCCCCTCTTCTTCCAGTAGGGTGGTTAAAAGCTTTACAACAGTAGCCACAAAAACCCTTGCAGGTTTCACATCTTTTACAAAATATTACTTTGCCAGCTTTGAAGATTTTACCAAAGTGTTGCGCCCAACTCCTTGAGTCTCAATGTTGTTGTTTCCATTCATTGCTGCATCAAAAAATTTATGTAGAACATCTTATTAGTCATGCTTATATTGCAAAATGAAATGATAATTTCAATAATTGTATATTTTATTTGAGTTTTATAATTTTATATATTTATATTTTTAGTATTAAATATGTACCAATGCATCTACTGTATAGGTATTAACTATTAATTTCATAGTTATATTCAGTATCAATTTAATTCGGTGTATCCAATATCTATTTCATCTAATGTATCTAATATTAAATATCTAATATATTCAGTATTAATTTCATATTATTCAGTATAAATACACATTGATATATCTAGTACATTCATGCATTAATACAAATTGATCATGAGATAACACTGATGTATTCATTATATTTGTGATGTATCTAATATCAAATATATACTAGTACATTCTTCGAATAAGCCACTATAAAAAATGCAGTGTGTATTGTGTATAATAAATACAACATTACACAATTTCGAGATAGTATTAGAGCAAACTAACCATCATTAGCCACCTCCAATAAAAGCTTAGCCCCCTGTGAGGATGTTATTATGGAAAGAATAACCAAAGAAAGGCAAGCAAACAGAATTGCCATCCCATTTTTCTTCTTCTTTGAAGCTTAGTAGTATATGATATTTGGCTGAAGAAACTGATGGCTTTTATTTATAGCAGGTTAATTATATAATTTTGAAATATTGTTGTAAATTAACACAGAGTGTGAACAAATATTGTTTTCTTCCACATTAGTCAGATTACATAGAATTATATGATCAAAGAGATAGTGACATTATTTATTTCGCTATATCAACCAACGGTATAAAACGTTATAGTGAAATGTTTTTTTAACTTCATCAGAAGGATCAACAATATTATTGATGTCACCAATCGTAACTTGAACCTTCCGCCTATAATGCTCAACTTGTCAATTAGTCCACTCCTTTATTTATTAGTGCTAAAACTCTTTATTAGTTGTCTCTCAGTTTTTTCAGATAGAGAATTATCTAAATCAGATTCACGCGAGAAAATTCTATCTTATAAATAATATACCCCTTATTAAAAGGTGATTAAATATTATATATATATACATAATATTTGAATATTAAATTATAATTAAAAATAAAAAAATATTTATGACTATATCAAAATAATGAGGCTGCATGACAGTATCTCATAATTTTCCTCTATATACTTCCTCCAGTCCACCTACACACAAACAACTAATAAAATCCACAGAAATTCAATAAAAAAAACCATCCAAAATACCAAAATAAAAACAGAGTCTTTCCCCCTATAGTCGACTATGCATTTGAATATTCGTTTGGTCCTTCTGTTCCTCACTGCCTTGAGATTTTTTCGCAGGAGCAAACAGCTAAGACAACTTTTATCAACCTATTTTTCTATTGGGGATAGTACATTCTTGTAGTTGTTGTTCTTTGATCTTTAAACAATGCATTCACTCGCAGTTTATGAGAGACATGCCTTGTTTATTTCTTTTTAACTAATATCCATTTGGAATTGTGGGATACTTGTTTGACTGATTGAATCAACAAATATTATGTTGCCTTTCCAACACTTTATTAGTTAAATTGCTGTTATGGTAGTTTAAGATGATTAATTGGTTGCCGGAAGATTGCAATTTGACAATTTGAAACACTCTCCAGGAGGAGATGGAGAACTATGTTAAAAAGACAGTTGATCTTATGATAATCGAGTCACTTTTTTCGTGACAAGGTGTTGCAGATTATGAAATTTCTTATCCTAAATCACTAACTAGAATATCAGTATTACTGTAAGTCTGATAACTGCACTCTATTAGTTAAACAAATAGGAAATTTTGCCAAGACTGGTTGAAATTATTGACATGAATACTGCACCTTACAACTGGGCATGAGTAATTTCCTCTTGAAATGATTAACGGAGGCCCAGTTGTTGAGGAATTTGCACAACTGATCAATTTGGCTCTTCTCTCTATCTCCTTTCCTTCCCCTTTCCTCTGCATATGTCCTGTGCCTGCTTCTGCATCTATATTTAAACAAGAGGACGTTAGCTTTTGTCAGATTGAAAATGAATATGGAAATATTGAAAGCTCATTTGGTACCAAGGGGAAGACATATATGAAATGGGCTGCTGAAATGGCTGTTGGTCTTGGCGCTGGTGTTCCATGGTCATGTGCAAGCAAACTGATGCTCCAGAATACATCGTAATGCACTAGATTCCGTCGTCTCAAAAAACTGACTTTCCTTTACAGACATAAGTTCATTTTTTCCTGCATCTTTTTCTGTTGGTTGTGTCAGTTCAAGAATTTAGAGTTTTTCTTATTCTCCAAAGTTGAATTCTTTCGGTTCAAAATTGAATTTTTGAACCTTTTCTGAAAAGAAAAGGAGGAGAATTTGGTGTTTAACTAAACTTGGAAAAAGAGGTTTCCAAATTGGCTTTCTGCTTTTCTGTGGCTTATATTTGTTGGAGTTGGATTTGAGCTGCCTCCGCTTGTGAGAATTCTTGTAAACACAAAAGAGAGAGAAAGACCAACTTTTTGTTTGAAATTTGTAAGACTGGTGTTTCTTGAACTGTAAAAAAAACTTGCAGAAAGTAAATTCGTTTTGGAAGTTAAAAAAGGTTGGGTGGTTGAATGTTGTGCATGCGTCTGCATAATCTTGAATTGTTGCATTGAAGATGGCTTCAGGGGTGGGACTTGATGAAGACAGTGGTGAAACTAAAGGAGCCATTTGGAAGTTGGACCAAATGTTTGATCAGTCTATGGATGAGAGAAAAGGTGATGCATCTCTACTCTTTTTGGACTTGCTTTAATGATTTTATTTTATTCAGGGGACCAGTTTGTTATATGTAACTGAACAGTCAATTTTGTGTTCTAATTCATCTTGTTGCTGGTTGAGTTGCTCTTTTGATCTTATCCATGAACTTGATGTTGGTTGAGTTGCACCGAGTACTTGTGTCACAAACATGAACTTATGTTATGGTGTGTTGCCCTGCATTTACCAACACAATATCACCACACCAACCAAAATAATTGAGGCAGCCTTTGTCATCATAAAATATCAAGTGTTTGGCCTTTTGATTCCCTCACCCTTCTTCTTGAACCTTGAGAGTATAATGGAAGATTCGCAAGAAAATCAATATAAGAATCTTCCCCACTCTCCTAACAAACCTTCTCATTACTAATTTCTATTGGCGTGAAATCCTAACAAGATTCACTTGTTCTTATAATGTGTTTAACTGTAATACTCACCATCGTCTTGAATCAGTTGATAAGTGGCTAGATAAACATGCTACTGAGTTGTAGCATGCTAATTTTATTTTTCTTACCTTTTGCTGATATTGACCCTGGCAGCATGACCTATGAGCTATGTAACCTTGTCACTATTATCTTTGCATGTTATCTCTGGTTTGGTTTGTGAATAAGCTTGCTTTGCAATCATGATAGGTTTTAACACAGAACACCAAAGAGATGAAACGCAGAAGCAGAGAATGGTATGTTGATAGGTAGGGGAGCGAAGAAGGCTTACTGAGAGGAGCAGAGACAAGTCACCAAATTGAAGTGGAAAAATAGGAAGTGAATTTTGTTGGGTTATACGTGCTGCTACTGCTTTTTGTATACAAAGAAAGACTAGATAAAGTCCCCTTTCTCTTTTATCTTTTGTTTAAGCTGATGAGGTCAAGGCAATTAGAGTGGATGTCATCAGAAGAGGGTGGTGGTGAAAATGATGTCAGGTTAGTTCTAAAATTATCTTGTGCTTAGTATAGGTTGAATTGTGTAAAATTTTATTCTGTTAGCAGCTTAATAACATTTGTCTTGGCTTCACTCCTTTGTAACCATGTTTTTTTTTTTAAGGACAAGAATAGAAGTCATCATATTCAATTCTTTTTTCAATCGTAATTTCACATTTTTTACTTTATGTAACATGTCTCAATTTCGTTATTAAAGATTTCAATCATCAAATTTTGTTATTTATGTAAATAAATATACATAATTACAACTTATATTCCACAAATAAATGTATATAATATATTTGATTTTGTAAAATTTCATTCATTTCGATATTCCCACTCATTTCAACAATGATGTTCCGACAATGCCCGTGCCTTGCACAGGTACGGGGCATGTAGTATTATAAGAACTGTTTCCATTATATAATGTCTATTCAATCATGTCCCCCTACTGACTTGGTGTAAATCCTTCTCAGATATGAGTCAAATGTTCAACCATTAAAAACTGAATTTCTATTTCACTCTCTTTTTCAATCATCTCATCACACTGCCATATCATTCGTTTTAGTTCAACAGGATTTAAGAATTTGTTTTTTGGGCTATATCATCGATTATAATATGTTTGACTCAAAAAACTCTTCACCTAATTTCCTTTCTCATTTTAATGTAAAATTTAACTATGATATTATATGTATAATACTTCCACATCACATCAGTTCTCATGATACTTTCTTTTTCAACAGATGCAACTTTTTGTATGTCCGTATTGATCTGGCCTACAGTAATTGGTAGATATTTATAGAAGGCGTGCCATAGGTCACGGAGTTTTTAGCAACGCTTATATAACCGTCTCCGCCATCGGTGGTGCCGCCCGCTGGTGGTGGTGCTGCAGCTACTCCTGCCATTGAGGAGAAGAAGGTAGCAAACTGTTTTTTTTTTTTTTTTTAATTCAAAATTAGTTTAAACATGAGTTGTGTTTAAACATAGAGATGTTGCTAGGTTCATTATCTTTTTAATTATTCAGAGTTGCCTGTTAGTTGTCATGAGGTTTAGTGTGCTTAATCCTAGTTTTGATTTCATCATTTTTCTCCGATGCATTGAGATTTTCATTTAACCAGGGGAATGGATCTGTATGAGTAGTACGAGCAATCAAATCCTTCGTGTCTTTCATTTGCCTTTTGTTTGTAAGCTTTCTTGCTATCATTGTATATGTAAACAATTGAATTGATTTGACATTTACTTTTCTGCTAAGTTTATATCTTTTTTGTATATTTTGCTTCCCACAATAGTTGATATATCAGTTGACTGCAAGTACTTTGCTTTTTTTACTTGATCTCTTTTGTAGTAGTACAGGTTACCTTTAAACTTATGATGTCTCATTCGATGAAATTATATTCAGTGGATTTTTATGGAGAGCTTTAGACTCTATTACTATTATACTGTTCTGCTTTGATATTTGATTGGATGCTGAAGTTTAGTTACCAATACTTCAATCGTTTATCGATTACAAAAAGGTATGGCTATTTGACCTGAAGGGAAAATACATTTGCAGGCCATTGTGACAATAGTATACAAGGGTCTACTTTAAACAAACATTTGTTTTGATTGATCGCAGTTTTACGTATTTTCTTATAGATGTGTGATTATAAGTCGGATCACTGAAATTCGAAGTGGAACAACTTTCTTTGTGATGTACAGGATGAAAGTTCTCAATTGAAAGTTGCCTACCTTCAGTTGTTCTATTCTTCTTCTAGTTAGGGGCGGACATCGGTCGGTTCGTTTTTTGGTTCGCATAACTTATTGAAGTATTTTCTCTTCTCTCCAATAACTTATGCATTTCTTTTTTCCTATTTGCATCCCAGGTTGTGTAGGCTGTAACTCGAGTTCCGTTAATAGTCTGCTTAATTCCTCTATTTGTTCTCTTATACTAATGAAAAACTTCCTATCTTCTGTTGATAATAACTTACTGCACCACCCCTGTTTTGATTTATAGCGCATTTCTCCTTCCACGCCACCCTGAATCTTGTGGTTGAGTTCATAAGTTTCTATACGTTCTTAGAGCTTCACTTGTTATTTTCACTCTTTTGCTTCACATCTAGGACCAGCAATCTATTTCGGGCATTAGTCCTTGTATGTGATTCATTCACTTCTTCTGGTACTGATGAAGTCTATTTGTGTATGATCCAGAATCTCTTTTTAATCAAATGTCAATGCTCATCTGTTGGACACTTTCACATATTACCTATATTGTATCTAATTACATAACTGAAAAAGGGCTTGTTTATGTGGTTGGAACTGCAGGGTTCATAGATTTGTCCAACCAACTGTAAGTCGTGTTGTTAACCGGTACTTATTACTAAATTATCGGTCGAATTCCCTGGAATTTATTTTCTATTATTTTGTATGATTAACTGCTTTAATACATTGGGCTGTCCCTAACTGCTTGTAGGGTATAAGAAAAACTTACAGATAGACTGGACTAACGTCAAATTATAAGCCATCTTTCAGATTTAAGTAATGCAATGCTCCAACTGGATTGATGATTTCAAATCCTTACATAATAAATGTGCATCGTGTGTATAAATCAAAACCTGGATATATACTTACTATACACATTTCGAAAGATCCAAAGTGTACGCATATTCTACTATCCTGGAAACCCCCCTCCTTTTTCCACTAGCCTGGATATACCGAGACCGCAAATTTAATCTCCTTTACCTTAGACAGGTCTCACAGACATGCATTTGCTTTCAGGAATATGTGTGATAGCTGTATGGTTTTTGCACATATTTACATTCATTATGGGCCATGTTTCTGGGAGGAAGAATATTTGGATTACATGTTTGTCTTTGTGCAGAGGTATTCAACAGATTTCCTCTGTTGTGTTCCGCAGAAGTATTCACTACATAGTGTCTGTAAGCTGGAGCCCTGACTCTTTAGGTCCATTCGCTCACACAAGCACGCTCTTCTGCCATTCTGCTTTTGATATACACTTGAAATAATTTGGTGAAAAATTGGAGCTTGCGACTTAAAGAAATGAAGCCTAACCAGGTAATAGAAATCAGGATCAGAGCGAAAAACGCCAGGTAAGGTTGACAGAACTTTTACACCTCATAACTTGGCAGTGATATATACTTCTCCGTTTGCTGTATTTGCAGGTGCTGATGAACTGTATTTTAACATAAGACATACTAAGGATTTACAGTTTGAGACAGTACATATATTCTTGAATACACCATCAAAGGTAATGGTTGTTAATCATATTGCATGTTAATGAATAATTTTTAGATCTTTCTGGTAGATGTTGCTGAACCTTTGTCTGGCACCTGTATGATGTTTATGAGGCTCAAGCCTACTGCATTGTCGAGCATCACTAAGGATATATTTACCCCTTTACTGATGCTGCTAAACATGGACAATCAGAATTGCCCACCATTATCTTTTACACAGTTTAGTTAATTTCTCACTGAACAGAAGCAAGTGAGGTGAGTTTGTACTATTTTGGTACTTGTACCATCCTTACTTCTAATGTCTCTCCCTAAAGTACTCTACTCTTCTGCTTTTTAAATAACTTTTCATTTGAAAAGAATAATATTCATTCATGTTGTTCATCGTGCATGATGGCTGAAATTTTAGACTTTTCTCCATTTCTCTACCTCTGCCAGGTGTCACGGTAATAACTTATTTTGGTCTCGATTTATACTTCTTTATAAGTCTTTGCTTGTTTAGGATTTCCTCAGATCTACAAATTTTAGTTAGATGAATCCTTTCATAGTTTATAACGCTGCAGAAACATTTAAACAAGAAAAACCTTGGTTCTTCAATTCCATAATGTTGAAAAAAGGTGAAAAGAGCGGGTAAATCTAGTCCGATGGTAAATCCATCTCCGATTAAAAGAAAGAGATGGATTGGCAATAAAACAACCATTTCATTATTTGGGTTTTAATATTTTGGTTTGGGTATATTGTAGCTTGTTGGATATTTTATATGATAGATGTATATGAAAAACTTTATTTTGTGATTTATATTAATTTGTAGCGTAATATAATTTATTTATATATGTAAATATCAATTTTCATTTAAGACCGTTGTAATAGGTCATTTAAACCCTTTCTTTATAATAAGCCTTTTAAACCATTGCAATAGATAAATTTAAACTATTGTAATAGGCCTTCTAAACTGTTATAATAGGCCCTCTAAACCTTTGCAATAGGCTATGGCAATGCCTGTACACCGTTGCTAAAATTGGTTATGAATATGTTGTAAAAAAATTTCTTTTTATCGCGCTAGAAAGCAAAATAACTGTTGTCATAGACGCTCGTATAACAACGGCTTTGTACAACTGTTGCACAAACCGTTGCAAGAGGTCTATGGCCACGTTGTTATAAATCTATTGCAACAGTTTTTTTATTTATGGCATATGATTTTACGTATGTTGTCATAGGGTTATTTTCTTAATATGTCTTAATATGTAAGTGAAAAAAATATGCTCGTAGAAAATGGTTTAACCTTCTTTATACTTGTGAAAAAGAATATATTATGAAATAAAAAGGCTATCAAAGAATGTTCTGACCACGAAGCATTGATTGAAACCTAATTATAGATGTGGCCATAACCGAAAAGGATATATACAATACATCTTTACCAAGTTGTTTTTGAGTGCAAATTAAGAATGATAATATTATAAAATAATTATTATAGTTTTTGGCTAGCTATAAATATAATTGATAGCCTCCTCTAGTCACCACAATATCGAATGAGTAACAAACTATTTTACCTATTCGTAAACTTGTAAAATGGGCCCATGGTGGTTGGCCGCCTAAAGTGAACTAGGAAAACATATTGTACTATGTTTAAATTGTCTTTGTTAAATGTTATATAAAATTAAAATTATCTATATAATCTTCATAAATATTTTGATTTTTTAAAACAAAATTTGCACTTGCCATACTCTACTAATTTCCTATGATTAATTCATTTAGACACGCTGATCATAGGGGAAATTTGAATAAAATAGAAGACATGAAAAAAATCATTGACTGCTTTGGTCAGCTGATTTTGGCAAACAACAAAAACACATCTAGCCTGAGTTAACTATCTTATTCGATCAATTCATTCAAATTTAGTTGTTAGTTAAGTAGAGTCAAAATATCATGATTCTTCATATTCTAGGCTTTTTATCTTCCAGGTGAGCTAATACTATTTGAAAACACTCTATCCTAATAATTGTTTCCTAAAACAACGTAACCTAATTTTTCACTTTTGATTTGTTTAACTTGTCTTTTTGTATGCTTTTTAACGAAATTAAGCCATTCTTACCTAAAAGTTATGCACACTATGCTAGATTTGTGTACTCCCTCCGTTTTAAAATAGGTTTATTTGAAAATTTTATTTCAAAATAATTGTCAATAGTCACGTAATTAAAAAATAATTAGCTATTTTTTTGTTCAACTCTACCTTTAATAATAAATATAGAGAGAAATTAATATGATACAAAGAAAAAAAGTAATAATTAAAGATAACTAATAAATAAAAATAATTTAATCAAATTACACTCTAATTAATATTTTATGTAATAAATTTAAACATGCCAATTATATTGGGATATAGTAAGTATCAATTACTTGATGCCTAGGATTATTAAGTCGCAAATTTTTAAGCGTAAAGGTTTAAGGAAACAACCTCGATCGACCAGTAAAATTAAAATATAACTTTTCTGGATTAAATAAAGGAAAAGAATAAAGTAGATTCTTTCCAAATGTGAAACTTTACCTAGAGCACAATTTTGGTTTAAAATGTGAGATAATTACTAATATTTTACACGAGAATCTAACAAAAAAATCACTTTCTTGAGTTGAGTGTGTTTACTAATAATTACTAATGTTTGTTATGAAAAATATTACAAAAAATGTAATTGTTTTATATTTATATGAAAAAAAATATATCTTACAATTTTAGTCAAAATTTATATACAAATTTGACACTAAAAAAAAAAAGAGACAAGTAATTTATATAAAAATTAAATACTAAATTAAACCATATAAGAAGGTTAGTTAGGAGTTAGCGGTTGTTTGAATTAACTTTTTTTTAGGTGACTTAAAACTAAAAGTCAAAAGCCAAAAGCCAAAAGTTGATTGTCATCGACTTTTGATTTTTAAACTTTTTTGAATACCTTTTAAAATTTTAAAAAAAATGTTTCTAAACACATTTTTTTTATCCTCGCCCAACGCCTTCTAAATTTTTTTAAACAAATTAAAAGCCAAAAGCATTCCAAATTGAGCCAATCCAAACACATCTCTCTTTATTTCTTAGCTTGTATGTTATCTGTCCACACAAATTCTTGATGGTTTCAACATACGTAGAGTTTTATAGGTATATAATATATAAGTCGGTCAAGACTCAAACGAACTCTATCACCAACAATTGCAGCATAATAAAATGGTTCATAATTTTTCACACAAACTGCAAGGAAAATTAGAATAACCAAATTGTGTTGGTCATGGAAGATCCATAAGTATGGTGTCTGAGTCAATTTGCAGGGCACATAATCCTATATCAGGTAATAGATAGTTTTCTTCACTAAGACATGGACAGAGCTAGTATTTCATTTGCCTGCTGAAATTTACATATGAGATCTCATGTTTTATAATTTACTTTATTAATCATTAATTCGGACACATCCTTGAGTGCTTTGGTTCTAACAAATTGTTAAAAAAAAATGTAAAAAAATTCATCGGTTACAGCTGAATTAACTGCTTAAGCTCGGCTGGAGATGATCTTTGTAATTAATGGATATTTTTTTTTGATCCTATAATGGCACACATAAAAAGAGAAAGCCAAACTAAGGAAATGTTAATCAGATGAATTAAAAATACACTAAAAAATGTATATTTTACTGTTATTTTTGATTCGTATTAAAAAGATATTTTTTTATCTTTAATAACTCTTTAATTTTAATTTTTATGTTTATGATCGAAGGATTAAAAGTTATTTATATATATATACTATACATCATTAATTTAAAGCTACATCATTTAATATTTTTTATACTTTTTTCAAATTTCGTATCAAGTTAAAATTAAATAAATAAATTAAAGTAGAGAGTATTAAGTAACTCAATTGTTTTAATCTCTTTGGTGTCATCCTACAAATTCCCATACAATTTGCCAATAAAGTAATATAACATGTCAAATTCATAAAAAGAGTTTCGGTGATTGACAACAAGTTAAAGAAATACGAAATGAATTCAATTCCTACTTGAATGGAATTTACGGAGTACAATCTTTCCTTTTTCAAAATATTACTTCAAAAGCTATCTAATTATTCGAGTAATAACACCAAATCTTTCATACCACACGAGGTGAAAGTGTGGTGTGTGGATAGTAATTGGCTTAAAAACAAAAACATATGAATATTTAATCTATGCTATACGTACCACTACTTAATTGAACTACATTCTCTAGCATTGCTGATTTATTGGTGAAATGGCCTAATTAAAATTACCTCATATATTTTTTTAGTTGGAGATCAATGTCTCGAGGCTAAAGTGGAATCCACTCAAACAAATTACTAATTTAGGTAAATATCTTATGCATTCTCTCATAAATTCTTTTTTTAAGGAGAAACCTATTTGCTTTTCAAAAAAATGTCGTAAGAAGCAAAAAGGATGAGAATCAGTGGCATATCCAAAATTTTACTGCCATGGGTGCTTAACCTTTTCTAACATAAATTTCTTATCAAAGCACCCCAACATACTTATGGGCAACAGATGCTTACTAGTAATATATATCCATTATCTCACCTAATGAGAACTAATCGTAATAAAGATAAAAAGTAGTACTCCACATAGGTAGGATTTTATGGTTTTTGTCTGTGATTGCATGAAGACAGAGAGAATTAAATAGGGTAGAAGGGGGAAAATGGACACATACATCCCTACACCACAAGTATGAAATTATTATTAGATGTATTGTCACAGTCATCTTTTTATTTTTTCTCCTAGCATAGTGTACCTTCTATTTTATTAACCCCCGTTAGTCTTTTGCCTTCATTCCTTCTCCATTACAAATAGTATCCTCTTTTGCCCCTTCTCTCTTTCTCTCTTTTCTTTATTTATAACTTGATTTCCTACTACTACTAGATTTGCAGGGAAGTGGGGACAAAACCAAGCTTCTTCTCTTCTCCAATTAGGGTTTCCTCCTTTAAGGGCTGATCACAAGTAATTATTCAACCAGTGAAGCTCATTTCTTTTTGCTACTGTGATAGTTTTTTTGTACTTTGCTTTTGTAACTTTGAAGAAATAAGAGCCAAGTTTTGATCTCACGGAGCTCATTGAAAGAGAAAAAAAAGGTACTGTAATTCCCTTTTCCTATCATCTCATCAAACGAACCTAGATCAGCAAATAGGGTATACTCAAAAGTTTTTTAGCATTTTTTTGCCTAAATCTTTCATAAAGGTACACAAAATTACTGCCTATATTACTTGGTGTCACAGTTCTTCATTTAGGGTTTTCATGGGAAAACATATTTTTAATAAATAAGATTTCAAGAGCACCTTTTTAGATCTTATGTTTAACAAAGCTCAGAAGGAAATATGACTGCTTCCACTTGAATGTCCAAATTAAGGATCGTGAAAATTACTGGCTGTAGTTAGCTGGATGACAGAAATAAGACACATCATAAAGGAAGCATGCAGAGTACTTCTAAGCTATATATGAACCATCATAAAACAAGTTCCTTAGTTGTGATAAAACATAAACATGAAAGGAAACAATAATTTGCTAAACTTAGCACTGGACGTTATACCAAAATAGAATTCCTTAGGACGTCATAAACCCCTCTAATTAATGGAGGTGGATCCATAATTTGAACTTGATCGGTTCCATTTTTTAATGTTGTACTGAACTCATTGTACATCTGAATAGATGGTTCCAAACCTAATTTTTATTGAATTCTTCTGTGTTTTTTTTTTTTCTTATACTATATTGTTTAAATTTTCTGTATAAAAAATAATGAATTCAACGCTCAAAAGCTCCATTTGCGGTTGTAAATCTAACACGCACTTACAAATTAGGGGAGCACGAAGGGGGTGGAGTAGATTTAATTTCCAATTCCCTGACAAATCTGTTATTACTCAAATTGAAATTTTCGTCTTTGTATTCCTATTCCACCTTTTATTTTCTCCCACTCATGGGGATGTTGCAGAAAATAGAACCCCAGTTTTTTCAGAAGTGACATTCTTTTTGAAATAGAGGAAGTAGTATTTAAAAACTAATTAAGGTTGATTTTTTTCAACAACTCAGGAAAATTTAGCTTGATTTTGTATAGAAAATACTAATTAAGATGTATTTGAGGGTGTGAATTAGTAATAACGAAGTTAGATGAGAATAATGAGTTCCTAAGTAGACATCATCACAAAAACAAGACTACTTCACCAAATTGGTTGAAGCAATACCAATAGCCTTAAAATGTTGATTGGAAAGTCGCTTCGAATTTTTCAGGTTTACTTGTTTTATATTATGGTTATGGAGAATAACTTGGTCCCTTATTAGTCGATTACTTCGATCTGTCCTAGCTAACAAGTTAAAACAAACAAACAAAACAAAAAAAAGATAAGAAGAGATTTAATTACTTGATGTTTTGATATTGCAGCTAGCTAGAGAAGTATCAATGGCTTCATCCAGCTCATACAACTCCCCTTGTGCTGCCTGCAAGTTCCTAAGGCGAAAATGTCTACCTGGCTGCATTTTCTCACCTTACTTCCGACCCGAGGAGCCGCAAAAATTTATCAACGTCCACAAAATCTTCGGCGCAAGCAACGTCACTAAGCTCCTTAACGAACTCCTTCCGCACCAAAGAGAAGACGCCGTCAACTCTTTAGCCTACGAAGCCGAGGCGAGAGTGAGAGATCCCGTCTACGGCTGCGTAGGCGCAATCTCCTTCCTCCAACGCCAAGTCGAGCGCCTCCAGAAGGAACTCGACGCGGCTAACGCGGACTTGATCCGCTATGCTTGCAATGAATTTACACCACTGCCTTTACCTGTTCATAACATGGCTCTTCAGCAAAGGCCGGTTGAATTAAGTAGAAGAAGATCATCAATGGGGCATCATCATGGTGGTGGTGGAGCTTTTCATCAAATTCCTAGTTTTCCTATCCCTAATTGGAATGATCATCAAAACCCTTCTGGAGATTATCCTATTCATGGAGGAGGAGGAGCAAGTATTTGAATGTATAGGAAACATGAGGCTAAGTGATTCACTTGCTAGGCCCTTTTCACGTTCAGTACCGTCCTATATATTATTTCTTGAAACTCAAAGCTCTTGTGGTTAGCATTTTATAATATGACCATCGTGTCATATTCATGAGACAACTACCTAAGATGTGGCATGGCAAGTCTGTGGCTGCTAAATTGAGAAAAGGTGGGTAGCTATTTGAATTGTGGTAGTAATTTATTTATGGTCAGTAAACAACAAATATATAACTATTTCGTATGTCATTGTAAAGCAGCTCCTCCAGTTAGAATCTGCAGCTATATATATAAAAGTTGTCCTTTATTCCTTCCTTATTTACATATGGTTTCTGACTTTTGTTCATATGGACCACATTTCTTTACCATTATATGCTGCAAAGCTGCCATGCTTCATTTTTCTAAACGTATAGCCGAAAGAAACTTATCAAAAGGGCACTAGAACAATCAAAATCTGAGTAAACATCAAAGATTAGTACTTATAATTTATTTGTAAGGCAACTTGAAGAGCAAGGGACGCAGTAAAGGAAAATACACTTTCTTTTTTCTTCAAAAAGTGGTTTTGTGGCTAAATAGTCTTTGTGTGAACCAACAAGACAGGAAAGAGAAGGAAGACAAATTTGGTTGATTGTCGCTATAATTATTGTTTTTCGAGAGCTTCGATGTACTAAAATGTGAACAGTACATGCATAGCTTGTGAACCTCATCTTTTTCTAGCATTTTATATAGCTATTCTTGCATTCTGTGGAACAGTAGGTAATCCCATGTATGATGTATGTCCATTGTATAGGGTTTTCAGCCTTTGACCGTTTGACGTTACCTCCCCAGGTATTGATATAGTCCACTGTTCTCAACCTCATAACGTGCCTTTATCTTAAATATTGCTTCTTTGCAGATATGTAAAAGTAAAACTAAAATTAAAGTGTCTATGTGTAGTAAGTTAGTAACACACACACATATATATACGCAATGTTGAAGCAAGTTCTTAATTTACATAATACAAGGCTGCAATAACATGCGCTCTTACCCGTTCTTTACCTAGTATAAATATTATCCCGCCACCAGAATTTACCGAAAAGACATTGATATTTTAATTATCACTACTCAAACCCGTGCAACATATTGCCATTTTGGCACAACAGACCCCATGAATATATTTTTGGGGCTGCACCGTCATTAAGCCATGAAAAAACAAGGGATCTCTTATCCTAGGAGTAGGAGGTTGGAGGTATGAAAGAGTCCCTTCTTTCTCTGTTTGTCTTTTTGAGTTTTCACTAATAAGTAATACTTTTACTATTCAATCGTGAATATACAAGTACGAATAATATGTGTTTCGTGCTATAAAGCTCTTTATTTTCCTTTCATTTTGATGTGGAGCTTGTTAAAGTTTTGCTCCAATTTTCTTATCATATCTGAGTTTTACTTTTCTCCGAAAGTTGAAATATTATTATAGTTGTTTTTTACTTTTTCCTCCGAGAAAGGAATAGTTAAATACGAAAGAGATTTCTATTTTCCATTAGGATTTATAAAAATAATTATTTACTTTGCATAAAAAAATATATAAATCTCTTTCATATTTGACTTTTTTTTTTCTTGTAGGAAAAGTTTTGACCTCTATAAATTTAAGATTTTTTTTTTCTCATACCACAATGCAATAGAATTCACAATATATTCATTAAAGAACTCTTCTTAAGGGAGATTTTTCTCTCAGTAAC
>JBDJHY010289088.1:0-10096 GCA_039654485.1 Withania somnifera
CGATGTTCCCAACAAACCTTCACCACTGGAATATCCCTAGACCTGATCCACCTCACATCTCTCTAAAGAATTCAACATTGACCTCAAAACTTCTAAACCACAACATCATCGTCATTATTAAGGTATATATGACAAGAGTTTTACCGAATACTACCCATATAGATATTTTTATACTAGAAATCTCAGTCCCTACACAATGGCGTAATGATAGGATGGTTCATTACAAAAAATAGAAATTTACCCATCATTCATACCTGAACAATCAACAAAGAAATAAGAGAGTGAAGGGATATATGACTTGGATAAAGGGTGAGGATAAGTGCTACACATGTCTACCTTGGTCTCCCAAGTGGCTTTCTCAATAATAAGGTTTCTCTACTAGAACCACATAGACACAATTCCTTTATTTGAGTTTGTGGACACTGCTATTAATGATAGCCATAAGTTTTTCTTTATATGGAAGATTCTTATTAAACAAGAATGAATCCCAATGAATAATTAGAAACCTATCAAAACACCTCGTCAATCTAACTCATGATGTCAAGATGTTGAATCTTAATTAGAGGATCCACTCTCAAGAATCATATTTCTTCTTATCACCTTAATCAACTAACTTATGCCTCTAATTCAGGAGTCACTACTCTTATAATTGAATAGCCTACTCTTATATAAACATATCACCATGTTATTCAAGCCTTCATTGTAATAATTCCTCTAAAGATCACCATCACATGTTTTCACTTCAAAAGATTGAACCAACCAATAGAGAATCTCAATCTCCATCATACTTATACCACCACACTAATGAACTTGTATCCCCACATAAGCTCAGTCAAACCTGCTAGATTTATTCCATAGCCCTAAAATCAAAACCTCAAGACTACCATCCACCCACCTTAAGGATCATTCACAATTTAATCTTAGTATAAAGTAATATACATGGATGGCCATGACACTTCACATACTGCAAAAACTTATGACTACTAGAAAAATAAAAATCAAGAACCACTAGTCCATTCGAAGTCCAAGGAATTTACAACCTACAAGCACATTCCCTTCATAGCATTAACTACTACTTATCTATTCACTATACATTATTGTCCAAATAGCATCAATTACCCATAAACATCAAAAGGTTTTTCCTATCAACAATAAAAAGTAAAGCCTTATTTTATCTATTTCTGACCACTACATCATTATATTCACATTCTATACTTTATCTTCAACAAATCAATAGCTTTCAATCATAAGACTCTCATCTTTTCCAAATATACTCTAAGTCATCTTAACTAACTATTGTTTCTCTACTCCCTACTATGATCTCTTTGCAAACGTATTACACCTAAGTCAACACTCTGGGATGCAGTGTCTTCTAGATTGGCTTAACAATAATCTACAAACTCCATCACACCTTTTAATAAGTATTATCCCTATCTTCATTACCCACACACCAACATGATCATTATAATAACCATTACCAAGTAACATAAAATAGGTTAATTGTCTAGAAACTTTTCTATAGTTTCATGCAATTAGTAACAATCATGGTATTACTTATATCGTCAGGTAACCCGACCGACTTTAAACATGTGTGAAAAAATTCATACAATGACAAGCTCCTAAATCAATAAACATCGTCTTTAGTAGATTAGAAAAATTACCTAATAGGGTCACCTCAATCACTATGCTCAACAAGTTATATTATCAGTTCTATCAATATGATAGTATCATGAACAAGTTAGCATAAAATAATTGATCAATTTTAAAATAACAAAGAATCACGTAGTTCCACTATAAGTCCTGGCAAAAGAAATTTAGTTAATTTACTTCACTACAGTTTCAAGAAACTTTAGCATTTTTAATCAATAGGATTCACTTAACCTGACATTAAATTTAACTTTCTTCTTGTCATGTCACAACCTAAAAATCTTGTTGTGTTGGCATCTAAAGTTCACCTTCAGAGAAGCATAATATCGGTCAAGAGCGAGTGGGATTGGGCTAGTACCAAGTACAAAATTGAAAAAGGAAAGGAGATAAAGAGAAGGGATAAAAATAGAACAAAAAAATATACAACTCAATATGTTTCCCCAAAACCTGGTATCGTGGCTGCAGAGCATCTAAGTACAAAAGGGTAAAATATACAAACCACAACAAGAAAAACTACAAAATAGATATCCAGACTCCGAGTGGAAAAACTATAGAGATAGAAGGAATACTCACCGACATGAATGCTAATTGCTTACCAGATCACCTGAACAAAATGAAGCTAGTCCTCACAATCACATACTTGAACCTGTATCAGGAAGAGATGCATAATTATCACATGAGTACAAAAAATAATGGTACTTAGTAGGCATCATAGGTAATCCTAGATAAAGTAAGCACAAGCAAGGTAAAGAAAAATAAAAAAATAAGGCACAATAATAGTTAGTAAGTACGAGGGAGGGTTAGTTATCAGTGTGTGCAGTATTGGTTAATAGGTGTGATAGGAAACACTAACAAGGTATACACACAGGCTTGGGCCACAAGAAGATAATGTCCAAATATTACACCTACTTGGAGCTTTAACGTAACCAACACAAGGAAGGACCAATAAGTGAATACAAAATCATCAATAAGCTAAGCTAAAAACACAATTACAATAACTGCACGACTAGTACCTAAAAGAGTCAGAAAGGAAAAAAACAATGCCTATTAGAAAGCAGACACCCTTTTGTACTTGTAGGTATACTCAGGAAACCAAGTAACTTAATAGGCACTCCTCCCTTAACTCCTGAAGAGTGCAAGTCAACGTACAAACATCCAATGCAAAGGGGTGTTGGAAAAGTAAATAAGTGCTCGTACACACCTTTCCTAGTACATGAATCTTTCTGAAGCGAACCACAAAAGCTTCCCTGTATACTCACCCAACCTACTGCAGTATACCCCTCCCAGCTACGCAACATACCCCAGGGATGGTGACCCAAGTTGGAGGGTCCGTGGAGGGATAGAATACCACGTACAATACCATAGTTATTATGGAAAAAAATCAGGCCCAGCCCTTATACCATATCTCAGTTGAAACACAAGTCTAGCCATATAGGCAAGAATCTATATCTCAGTATGACCTAACTATCTCCATGTTGGTGATATCAAGAAATCATGGTGATTGTAAGAAAATAGCCTCAAGTGGGGTTAGAAAATATATCCATACTTCTCATAGGCACAGTCATGGAAGATATAAGTATATATGAATTCAGTTTGTAGTTATTACTCAGTCAAAATTAAATTACCTTTTAAAACATTTAAATCATGCTCTCTATGAAGAATCAATCAATATGCTAAACTTTTTTGAGGCTACTAACTGGAATCCATAGGATTGCTGCCAAGCCCTAGCATAAGATATATCCTCTCCTAGCCTAAATATGGTCCCAAACCAAGAGTAATCAATCAAACAATGTAACGCTACCTAGAGGGCTTCGATTATGTGCCAAGTATACACCCATAGAGGAAAATTCATAGAGATATCATAGCTTAGAGAAGGGCTTGATAGCGACACCTAGGATTGCTAACTACATAAAAAAGTTGTATTCAGCTAGGTTTGATGTCATAACATAACGTTGCTAATTAACCAACATAGACACAACTGTTTATCTATGACCCAAGAGGCCCACACGTTCCCTAATCACACATAATATATCAGGTAGAACATAGAATACTCAACCTACCTAGATCGGCTCTAGAGGCACTAGCTTAAATAGGGGGATAACTACTAAGATCTAATCACTAGTATAATCTCCTCCTCAACGTCACTACAGCCGAGAGTCGGTGTCTATCAATATGCATGAAAGGTTCTAGTCCTCCTACAACCACATCATATTTTGGAGTCGGCGTTGAACATGTGGATAAGGCGATACAACCCCAGGGTAAGCAGTTAAGCAACAAGCCAGCTAAAAAGGCCATAGCCTGGAAGAATAAGCATATCAAGGCTAGACTAGTCATCCTAGCCCAAAATGGATATTTACGATACATATTCTATACTAATACCTAATATGTAAAAAATTAGATCGTAGACTGCCTGGATTCTAGTGATGTCCTCGAGAAGCATGCCCAAACATCCAAAAATCACATTCAAGGCTCGAAATCACACGAGGGATGTAAAACTGTAACCCACGTGTCAAGACGACTAATATAAGACCCATATTGCTATATAAATAGCAGGGTAAAAAAAATAAAAATGGGTCTGTAAACCCTAATTTCACAAAAAAAAGAAATATTTATACCAACACATAGAGCACAACTTGTAAATCATATGGTACAAACTACAACTCAAATTAATAATGGAAATGGAAGATATAAACCTAAAAATTTTATATTACATAGAAAAAATAATTACCTGGTAGAAATTATCGTAGAACAACCATGTTGAGTTTCTAGAGATTAAAACTTGGAGAAACATTCGAAAGAGCCTTATGAAGCTCCAATAATCACCATCCATGGAGAGATATGAAAAAAAGATCAAACAAACTTCGTGATGAAGAAATATATAACAACTACCAAGTGACCAATAAACCGACCACAGATAAATCATTCATCTTGAAGATTTATCGGTCAAACCACTGATAAATCGGTTCCTGTAGCATTCCCTTGGTAGATATCTGAAAATTTTATTAAAAGTCGCAAAGAATGGAAATAGAGTCGAATCTTAACACTCCATATATGAAATTTTCGTGTAATCAATATAAACAAAAGAAACTAAAATGCGATTAGGAATCACATATGATGAGTAAGTCTTGAAAAAACTAAAATATTAAAGGAATTAAGCTATAAAACCAATATGGAACAAATCTATCAGTCCCAACAAGTCATTAATGACTTGGGCAGTTACAAGAATGCTCGAAATTCCTAGAGATCATGGGAATTGGGGAAATGGTCTCGAGGTCCATTACACTATCAGCCACGAAAGAAACTTTTATCTGCAAAAGTTAAGAACGAAGGAGTACCTAAATTCATAAATAACACAAACAAAACATAATACATGATACTTTTCAATAACAAAAAATGACCTCCTCAACTGTACCACACGCCCATTAAACTCTAATCACTAAAATGTTTTTGGACCAGATCTGCCTACATATTTCCTAAATAGCTTCCTCAAGGTGCCTTACCCAAACTAACCAGTAATCTTGTCAAGATAACTTACGATAAGATATACAGGATGAATTTGGTGTATACCAACAAGGTACAAATATTTAGATTTAACTGGGCATACCACCACCAACTTTGAAGGCAAGTCTATAATTTGGAAGTAACCTCATTAATTTTCTTTGTGATCTCACAAGGCACTAATCATACCCAAAATCATTATGTCATTAGGACTCAATTCAATTAGTAAAGCCACTAATCTTCTTGGCTCCTTGGACTACTCTATACAATCTAAAGTCCAAAATAATAAGTCTAACTCTCATAGTGGCATATCAAATCAAATTAGATGTCTGAGGTCAAATATAAAGAATATTTTACAAAAAATCTTTAATCTTCAACTCATATTGAATGAAGCCTCAAATAGTACAATATGATGCTTGAAAGGTAGTTGTAATAGAAGAACACAACAGAAGCCAAATATTGACTGCCTATATTATCAAAATCAAAACACAAACTTGAAAGGTCTCATTCAGTCCTGGATAGTTTGCTCAAACCACATGTCTTTCAGTGGGTGAAACGTCGCACAAAAATAACTGATATCCATCTCACGCAGTATAGTCCTTAAGAGTTGTGAAGTAAACTATTTCCCACAGACTGATATAATAAAAGCTCGTGCCCTATGAAGATGAAGAATCTCCCTAATAATTAAGACGTTAGATCTCATTACATCCTATGAAGATGAAGTTAATCAAAACTGAGCAAACTTTGTTAATCAATGCATAATGATCCATAGACGATCATAGCCCCAAGAAATAAGGGGGAGTCCACAAGAAGCCCATGATAATTTTCTCCTACTTTTATTCAGTAATAAGGATTCTTTATAACATATCACATTGACTGCAGTTCTCAAAAATCACATGTTGGCAGTTCAAGCATTAGGAATCAACTCAGAACAATATCCTTTACACACTAAAAAAGCAACTATTGTCATATGAAGTTGATTCAAGGCCAAACATCAAACTCAACCATTACATAAAATTAAGGACACAAACTCATGATATATCCTAAGGTGTCTGGATAATTCTCTCATACTGGCTATCAGAGGTGACTCAAGTATCACTATCTGAAATAACTGAAACTGGGATCTCATATAAGAAAAATATCATTCAAACAAAAAAGAAAAAAATCCTCTATAAATCTCTACTATGCCTAAGCGTATGGAATATTTGATAAAATAGGCCTCGCAAGGAATAATATGAAACAAGTTATAAACTCTGGGACTACAAGGACCAGTTGTATATCTATAAAATACGATAAAAAACTGACAACCCTTCTGACAACACCCGAAAACTACTTGATCCTCAGGCATATTTAAGTAACAACATCAAAAAAAAGCAACTCATACTAGCCAACAATCAACAACAGTAGGTACAACAAAATGATGAATGATTTTTCCTGCAAGGCTAACCCTACTCTTTTCTTGGAACTAAAAAAATGGTGGCTATCAAAACTCTAATCCTCAAAATCAACCTGCCAATTTTTAAATAAACTAGGAATCAATACAAAAGTACATTTGGAAGATAAGCAACGATCACCCCAAGATACTCTTTCATGCAACCGACACACTGGTAGTGTCCTGAAGTCATGACTATAGGCTCATCCATAATTGTCTCATGACGACACAATGCAACAACTGAAGTCATTGTGTCATCCAAAAGACAAATGCCCGAGATTAATGATCATCACAAAATAAGAACATCGATAAACTCAAACTACTTATAACCTTCTAACGTCAAGTAACCCTAACTCATAACCTGAATGTATCTAGACTTCACATAAGGAAAACAATAACCAAACTGGAAAACAACCTTATATAAAACAATCACCAGTACAACCATGACAAATCGCAGAAAAATCATATTTATATCCATTTACGAAGATCATGCCTACACAGATGCATCAACTGACTATGATCGAAAATGAATCACGGGAATGGGTGTATGAAATCCTCTGAGATACTACAACCTCGATCCACCAATAAAGGAGAATTGTTGCCTACCAGAATAACTACATGTCTGTGGTCATAAAAAAAAACTACAAGAAACCCCAACCAAAGAAGCCAAATGATAATAGCCAACCCCATTTAAACCTGGCATTGGTAAAGGGTAGAGATAATGATCTGGCAACCACTCCAAAACTAAGAAGACGAACAGAAAAAGAGCATTATTTATGAGAAAAGACTACTCTCTCTAGATCTGTGGAACTAACCAATGGACGTCATGTATAGAGGGGGTCACAACCTAGAGCTACAAAACATCTCACAGCCGAGAAAAATCACCATCGAATAACAAGGCGCCTTCCCACAAGAATAAGTATGGACCCACAATGCTAGTAAGCACCCAAAAGGGACTAACTGTCTTACCCGAAGGTAGGGAACTCTCAATCTATAAGGTCTCTAAGGACCTTAATGAACCTACTGAGTTACAATGGTCACGACAAAGGTATAACAATAGTGGAATAATCCCCTATCTAGGAAGAATAGGGTAACTTGCTCACTCCAGACAAAACACTCAGGTCACGTATTACAGAAGGCCCAATCCGCTAATCACAACATTTACATAATAAAATATCCCCAAAACCAAAATTTCCCCCCTATACTAAGATCCATCTCTAAAAGTTTCCTCCTCATATACGGGAAACAAAGGGATCCTGCAAACAACATTAGGAACACCTAACAAGGGGACTTAGCCTATGAATCACAGAACCACATTCTAATAAGAAATCACCTTCACATCCCTGGGCTAAAATACAAGGCTCACCTATCCAATAAAAATCACAACCTCGGCGTCACCAAATAATTGGATAAAAGACGCCCACAACATCAAAGGCTAATGCTAAGGTCTAACCTATTCTATAATACCCCATCAGCAATGGTAAGGTCACTCAAGATAGTGAAAATAAACCAAGCAAGAAATAATTTAGAGTCACACTGAAGTTAACTAAGACAACTAGGCAGGGAATGAAATAAAACCACATCATAAATAGAGCTCGGAGATAGATAAACCAAAACACCTGCCTACACGGCCACAACTTAAAGGTGAAGAACAATAGGAATACTCTACTACCCAAACTAACTAAAGCACCCATAATTGGGTGCTCCCTACCCCAAATATCACGACCCCCACACCCACAAGCATATAATTACTAATACCACCACCTGCGATATCTGAATACTACGGTGAGGCTGCAATGACTGTCAATTATATGGATCAGTTGTGTAGACACCGTTTGATAAATGGTCTAGATTATAACACTCATAAAAACCAAGTCCTTCTATGACTGGGACAGACTACACTCTTCTATCCTACTGACTATTCTAAATACCTGGGCCTCTTGATATGACAATATTTTATGTAACACATTGCACTTAGAACTACAAAAATAAGCATATTTATAAATAAATTTTGTGTTTTTTGATGTGTTTTTTTGTAGTTGCAAGGTAAAGTTGATATTTGAATATGTTAAGCAAAATATAGGAAAAAATAGATTTTGGAAGGTACTTTAGGATTTTAATTGAACCCTGGGTGATTTTTCGATGATGTGTCGTCCAGAATAAATTCAGTGACAAAGAGGAACAAATCAGGAAAAGGATTGGGAAGTTTGACGAATCCCAGAAGAGTCGCCCAAGTTGTTTTCATGAAAGCAAACACTCATTGATTAAAAAGAGGAAATGGTGCGAATGACGGACGGTTCTCCTAGTGAAAGATGGTTCATTGAACTTGTTCTGCCTAATAGGAATCCCACTATTTAGGAAAAGGAATAAACAGTGGAGCAGGCGGCTGGTCTAAGGATAGACAGCTTGCCTGATGTTGCGCTAAAACCCAAGCATGATGCCTGTTACATTGTCATCTAATTGTTGTTCTTTAACAATCATTACTAGCTAACTACAACTCTAGGTTTTTGGGATCCATGTGTTAAAAAAATTAAGGTTTTAATACTAATATGTTTCTTGCATCCGATCAAGTGTATGGACACATAATTTCTATAGTTCATCAGATTTTTTGTTGTAGCAAAAACCCGAACATTCCGAGGTTTAATTAGTACTAACTTTGCAATTATAACTAGGAGATAAGATTATGCGAAGAAATTTAAGGTGTTAACCCTCATCCAATGATTATTGCGGTAATAAGGGTATTTATCGTGAGTTATTATTATGGAGACAATTCACTCTTTTGATGCTCAATCTAGGTGTAAAAGAGATTTATATAGGATTATGGGTTGAAAAATACGTTGATCAATAGCACTGTCACTATAAATAGCTCTGCACTTAGGAAGGATCACAAGACTGTAATGTTTATAACTCCAAGGTTTGTTGAAACCCTAGTGTACATAATCCTAGGTTTTCTCATCACTTGAGTTCCTATTATCATTTATTTTTATTGATACATACATTCAACCACGAACAACACTCTATTACAAATCGATCCCTCTGTTCACCTTTTTATATCTTACGAAAATAACAACTAAGTGAATAAATAATCATATTAGGTCGAAACACGATACTATATTCCTTTTGAGATCGACCCCAACCCAGTTGGGTTATATATTTAACCAGTGACTTTTTATTTTTCTTTAGGAGATGGAATTTGATTATTATCAAATTTTGGCTCAATTGATATGGAATATATTGTCATGACCCGATTTCTCAAGTCACGATGGCACCTACTATACTCGAGTCCGCAGCCAAAGCGGAGGACTACTACAATAAAAGCAGAAGAAACAAGAAAGGATATAAGCAATAGAATAAAAGTTTACAGAATAAACCCCAAACTTGATGTCAATGTCAAACGAACCATTAATATAAAACACACACAAAAAACTGTATAATATACAATATCTCCGAAATACAATGGAGATAGAAAAATCAAATGTACAACTGATGAGAAACAGGCTAAAGCTGGACGCCAAGCTC
>JBDJHY010289118.1:0-10095 GCA_039654485.1 Withania somnifera
AAGGTAGATGATGTAAGAATTATGGAGAAAATTCTTAGATCATTAGATCCAAAGTTCAAACATATTGTCACCATTACCGAAGAAACAAAAGACTTGGAGGCTACGTAATGGAGCAACTTATTGGTTCATTGCAAGCTTATAAAGAAAAGAAAAAGAAGAAGGAAGATATTGCAGCGCAAGTACTCAAGGCATAAGCTTATTCAAGAAAAAAAGAAGCGACTGCAACCATCCATGACAAAGTTACGGTCAAGAACGAGGATGGGGGCATGGATATGGAAATGGACAAAGACGAAGGTCTAACAACAACAACCAAAGAGAAGAAAGCTTAGTAAGAGGTCGCGGAGAGGAAATCCAAAATCAAGGTATAACAAGTCACACATCAAATGTTGCAATTATGATAAATTGGAACATTATACTTCCGAATGTAAATCCCCTAGCAGAAATGGAGTCGAAGAGAAGGCCAATTATGTTGAAGAAAGAAATCAAAAAAATGGTACCTTGCTACTGGCTTACTAGGGTCAAGACAGAGACGAGGATAATCAGTGGAACCTAAACAATGGGACAAGCAATCATATGTGCGGAAAAAAAAGCATGTTTGTGGAGCTTGACAAATCTGTGAAAGAGAACGTGACTTTTGGGATGAATCAAAATTGACAGTGAAAGGCAAAGGTAATGTTCTCATCTGAATAAAGAATGGAGAGCATCAGTTTATTTCAAACGTTTACTATGTGCCAAGTATGAAGAGCAACATCTTAAGCTTAGGACAACTCTTAGAGAAAAGTTATGATATGCAAGTAAATTCATTGCCAAGGTGTTAATGTCAAGAAATAGAATATTTGTGCTCAACATTCAAAGTGATGACCCACAATGTCTCAAGATGTGCTACAAAGATAAGTCATGGCTTTGGCATCTTTGGTTTGGCCATCTTAATTTTAAAGGATTGAAGTTGCTCCCCAAGAAGGTAATTGTGAGAGGGTTGCCTTGTATTAACCACCCTAATCAAGTGTGCGAAGGATGTCCAACTTGGAAAGCAATTCAAAATGAGCTTTCCAAAAGAGTCAAACTCAAGAGCTCAAAAGCCACTAAACTCATACACATGGACGTATGCAGCTCATTCAAGCCAAGATCACTCGGTAAAATAATTTATTTCCTGCTCTTCATTGATGATTTTTCAAGAAAAACATGGGTGTGTTTCTTGAAAGAAAAATCAGAGGTGTTCGAGAACTTCAAAAAGTTTAAAGCACATGTTGAGAAGGTGACCAAAGCCTTAAGATCCGACCGTGGAGGAGAGGTCACATCAAAAGAGTTCCAAAAATATTGTGAAGGTAATGGAATTAGACGGCAGTTGACAGTGCTAGGAACCCCTCAACAAAATAGAGTGGCAGAAAGAAAAAATAGGACAATAATGGAGATGGCAAGGAGCATGCTCAAAAGCAAGAGACTTCCAAAGAAATTTTGGGCAGAAGCCATTGCATATGCAGTCTATCTTACCAACCGCTCTCCAACAAGAAGCGTGAGTGGAAAAACACAACAAGAAGCATAGAGTGGAAGAAAGCCAGTCATTTCTCACCTTCGAGTCTTTGGAAGCATAACTCATGTCCATGTACCAAACGAGAAGCGAAGTAAGCTAGACGATAAAAGTAAAAAATACATCTTCATTGGTTACGACGCCAACTCCAAAGGATACAAACTCTACAATCTTGATACAAAAAATAGTCATCAGTCGGAACATAGTATTTGATGAAGAGAAGAATGGGACTGATGGAAGAATCATGAGCACTATAACTTCTTCGCGTACGTTGAAGAAGATGACATGGACAACCACAACAACCGAAAAAGGTGCCTACTACCTCACCAGCTTCGCCAAACATAAGCTCTAAAGAAAATGTAAGCTCGAGCGAAAAGACTCCTCATTTTCGAAGTATGCAAGAAATTATGAGGTAACTAAAAACCAAGTTAATGTTACTTTATTTTTTCTATTTGTGGACTGTGAACCCATGAACTTCCAGAAGCAATGGAAAAGAAGAGTTGGAGAAATGTTATGGATGAAAAGATCAAGGCGATAAAGAAGAATGACACATGGGAGCTAGTCTCACTTCCAAACGGGCACAAAGAGATCGGTGTCAATTGGGTGTACGATGAAAAAAAAGATCTCCAACGGAGAAGTTGAAAGATACAAAGCAAGATTGGTGGCAAAAGGCTACAATCAAAGAGCTGTCATCGACTATGATGAGGCATTTGCTCCAGTTGCTCGACTAGAAATTGTCAGACTAATTATTTCATTAGCAACCCAAAACAATTGGAGAATACATCAATGGATGTTAAATCAGCATTCTTAAACATGGTCCTTGAAGAAGTCTATATTGAGCAGCCACAAGTATATGAAGTCAAGGGTGAAGAAGACAAAGTCTTGAAAATTGAAGAAGACCCTTTATGGGTTGAAACAAACCCCTTTTATGGGTTGAAACAAACCCCAAGAGCTTGGAATGTTCAAATCGACAAGTACTTCAAAGAAGCAAACTTTATCAAGTGTCCATATGAGCATGCACTCTATATCAAAGCTTAAGGCGGAGATATTTTGATTGGGCGCTTGTATGTCTAAGACTTAATTTTTACAGGAAACAATCCAAGTATGTTTGAGGAGTTCAAGAAGGATATGACAAGGGAATTTAAAATGACAAACATGGGGCTTATGGAATACTATTTTGGCATAAAAGTAAAGCAAGGAGATGAAGGAGAAAAAATATCGTTAATTATTTCAACAGTTATTTTATGTTTTCTTTAAGAACCTGGATCTCACACAAAGAAGTAGAAGAAACTTAGTTTCTTTTCAAATGGTATTAGAGACGGACTTTACAATTAAAAGCTGACACCTTAAAAAGGATCCTATGGCTGCCCCTCATACTTCTCGGGTGCTTCACAAACCAAGAAACCACTCTTTAGTTGAAAATACTATGGATGGTGTAAAACTAGAATAATGGATCACTTGATTAATGATAACTCTGATCAATAGAGTGTCATCTTAAATGGACCAACTATTCCTATAAAACCAACTTCTGAAACAAATTAAACTCTGGTACCCAAGAAGAGAGGAGAATGAAATAATGAAGATAAGGTGGAAATATAGAATAATGCTAAAGACAAGAAGATTTTGATCTATACAATAGGACCTGATGAGTACAATAGAATCTATTCGTGTAAGGATACTAAACAAATATAGGATACTCTTCAAACTGCTCATGAAGGAACATCTGCTGTGAAGAAGGCAAAAATAGACAACTTGAATAGGAAATATGATCTATTTAGGATGAAGGAGAGACAAACCATTCAAACTGTGTATACCAGATTCACTATAATTCTTAAAGAGTATACTCATTAGGAGAAGTTATTCCAACTGGAAAGGCCGACAGAAAACTGTTGAGTGTTCTACTTAAGTCTTGGGAAAGTAAAATAAAAGCTATTAATGAAGTTGTGGACCTTGATACTCTAGATATGGATGAGCTCATAAGAACCTTTACAATTTATGGACTGAAGAAGAATCAAGAAAAAGAGATAAGTCTAAAAAAGAAGTAAAATACTATAGCTCTTAAATCTGCTGAAAAGATAGATTATGAAGAAGAGAATCTTGCCTTGGTAACTAGGAGGTCTCATAAAATGTTCAGGAGAGGATATCATCTCTAGAGAAGTCCTTCAAAGAATACTATCAAGGATCCCCAACTGTGTCACAAGTGTGATAGTCCTTGTCATTTCATTAACTTCTGTCCACTTTGGGTTATAGAACATAAGAAGAACACATCTAAGGATCAAAAGAAGGATTTCTCTCTTCCTTACCCCAGAAAATTGACCTCTCAAGAAGAATACATGGCTATGCAGAATACACTTGCTTCTATGGGGGATGATTCTGATGAATCATATGATGATCCTCAAGACCAGTCTCTCCTAGCTATGATTGATGTTATACTAGAAGACAAATCCGGTTTTACTTGCTATTAGTGATGATTAGGGATAAATTTAGGAAGAAAAGTCCAAGGAAACTATTCTTGTACTCATGGATAGATATGATTGTAAAACTGAACAAGAAAGTTTAGCAGTATGCTTCTCTTCCTTGAAAGTTGATTTAAGGAAATACTCTAAAAGGAAACTTGAAAGCCTTTCATTTGTACTCATAGATACCTATTAATCAGTCTCTGCTGATAGACATCAACTGATGAATGATTATTCATCTATCAGAATGGACTATGAAACTATAAAGAAGGAAAGTTCTGTCCTTAAAAATATTGTGAAGGAATTCTCTCCAAAAAAAGGCTGAAGCTACCAGTCTTCAGATTAATCTTGAAGAAGATATGAGGAAGTTGAATTATAACTTTTAGTTCTATATGAGAAAAATAATAAGTTGTCAAAAGATGGAAAAGGATAAGAATGACTTATCTCATAATCAAAGATGGATGAACTCCTCAACCACGTTGACATAGATTCAAGATATTCAGTCTAGATCTAAACATGGGTTAGGTTTCAAACCTGCTACTCAAGATCCTATCCAATATAACTCCTCTGAGCATAAATAGTGCCCTTTATATGGAAAAGAAAGACACTATATAAGTCAATGTCCATGCACTGTAAGGCTATGCAGAAGAATGAAAACTTTTCCAAAAGAAACAGAACATATAGAGTGACTAAGAGGCCTAACATTAGAAATTCACTTCCCCACTGGGCTACTAGGAATCTAATACATCTTTTTGATCATAAGAAAGGACCCAAGTTAATTGGGTACCCAAAATAACTATTTCTAAATATGCAGGAAAGGATAAGAGGAAGGAGCAAGCCCTAGTACCTGGATAGTGTATGCTCAAGAAACGTGACTGGAGATAAAGAGAACTTCCTCTTATTCACAAAATTCAAAGGTGGAAGTGTGGCCTTTGGTAAAAGAAGAACATGTCACTGGAGGATACGACTAGAACAATGCTTAGAGCAAGTGATCTTCCCAAAAGTTTCTGGGATAAAGATGTAAACACTGCTTGCTATCTCATCAAAGGGTGCATAATCAGGCCATCACTGGATAAGACTCCCTATGAGTTGATGAAGGGAAGGAAATCAAACATCACTTATCTCAAAGCTTTTGGATGTAAGTTCTTTATTCACAATACTGGCAAAACGTTTTTGGGAAAATTCGATACCAAAAGTGATGAAGGGATATTTTTTGGATATTCTTCACAAAGTAAGGCCTAAAAAGTCCTCTATAAAAGGACAGGTTGTGTGAGAAAAGTGTTCATGTGATCTCTGATGAAGAAAACTACCTAGATGGAAAAGGGGAATCTGATGATCATGGTGTGACACCTAGTTCAGAAAACGAGCATGATGAGAAAAATCAACAGTTACTGCTGAGACATTAAACATAAACACAAAAGAGGCATCAGTTATAAGAGATATTCCCTATGAAATCCCAGCACCAGGACCATCAACATAAATTACCGGAAGAAATTAATAGCATAAAAGCTCACATCCACTAGAGAACCTTATTTCTCCTTTGGATTCAGGTATGTAGACCAGATCAAAGCTCCGGAATATGTATGCTCACTCAGCTTAACTATCTATGTTTGAACCAAAGAACATCAAGGAGGCTCTATAAGACTTTGAATGGATTTTATCCATAAAAGAGAACTAAATCAGTTTGAGAGAAATAGAGTATGCCACTTGGTTCCAAAACCCATCGAAAGAACCATTATTGGTACTAGATGGGTATTTAGAAATAAGTTGGATGATCATGGTAATATTATCAGAAATAAAGCTAGACTAATTGTTCAAGAATACAATCAAGAGGACTGAATTGATTATGGTGATACCTTTGCTCCTGTACCCAAAATGGAAGTTATTTGATTACTTATTGCCTTTGCAGCTCACATAGAGTTCAAGTTGTGCCAGATGGATGTTGAAAGCGCATTCTTAAATGGGTACTTAAATGAAGAATATTATGTCAAGCAACCACCAGGTTTTGAGAGTTTTGAGTTCCTTGATCATGTATGCATGCTGGATAACGCTTTGTATGGTCTTAAGCAAGCTCCAAAGGCCTGTTATGATAGACTATCTTCCTTCATTTTGAAGATAGAATTGGTAAGACAGATAATACATTGTTGTTAAAAAGGGAATAAAATAAAATACTCATTGTTTAGATATATGTGGCTGACATAGTCTTTGGGCATACGGTTGGTTCTCTATATGTTGAATTTTCCTAGTTGATGAGTAGTGAATTTGAGATGAGTATGATGCAAGAGCTCTATTTCTTTCTAGGGCTACAAATCAAGCAATTGGAATATGGTACGTCTATCTATCAACAAAAGTATGTGAAGGAATTGCTTAAGAAGTTTGACATGGATGGATACAAAACAAATGAAACCCCCATTGTTACTACCAATAAGCTTGATCAGAATCCATCAAGGATCTTGTGCCTGAAACCAAATATAGAGAGATGATTAATTCTTTTCTCTACCTCACTACAAGCAGACCTAATATAGTGTATAAGTGTTGTATTGTGTGCAAGGTTTCAGTCTTCTCCAAAGGAGTCTCATTTAAAGGCTGTGAAGAGGATTCTAAGATATGTGAAAGAAACTCAGAATTTTGTGTTATAGTATCCTACTAGTGACAACTTTGATCTAATTAGATATACTAATACTGTTTATGCTGGTTTTGTGGTTGATAGAAAGATTACTTAAGGGATGGCTCACTATATAGGGCCATGTCTCATATCCTGGGCTACAAAGTTACAAAACTATGTTGCACTTTCAACTTCTGAAGTTGAATATGTTGTTGTTGCTTCTTGTTGCTCATATTTTCTCTGGATTAAGCAACCGTTGATGGACTGTGGGATTGAAGCAAAATGCATTCCTATCTTATGTGATAATACAAGTGCAATAAATATGTCAAAGAATCCAATACCACATAAGAAAACTAAGCAAATTGATGTGAGACATCATTTTCTTAGAGATAATGTAGAAAATGGACTAATTAAGATGACCTCCTATGGAACAAATGAACAAATAGCTGATATATTCACTAATGCCATGGGGAGAGAATAATTTGAGAAGAATAGATTGTGTCTAAATCATCTTTGATAATAACTAACTATGAGTTGTTCTCCTGACTGGTTGAAAGAAAGACATAGTAGCTTGTTATTAACGATCAGAATTGTTTACTTAATCTGTGTATCTTGTAGATTTACAATTACAACATTTGATAAAGTCATGAGGAATATGGAAAAAAATGTGACTTTTAATAAGGAAGAGTTGGGTCAGGAGAGAAAATAAGAACTTGGTTCTTACATCAGCAGAACCTTTTTCTTATCTTCATACCTCACTTAAATGAAAACACTGACACTTGGGAAAGGTACAAAATCTTTTTCATAGTTACATGTATTTAACTGTCCAATCAACAAGATCCTTCCCAAAGAGTAAAACCATATGACTTTCTTATTCAGAAAATAAATCCAAGACATCGAAATGCTTCTCTCATTCCTCTCCAATGGCTTCAAAGAAACACTCATCTTCAAACCCAAGGAGAAGGTTAATTGTGAAATTTTACGAAGAAGACTGCACAAAGTCATGCATAGAGTCCACCCAGGTCTCTCTCACCTACTCTTTCTTTTGGGAGAGAACACAAAGCCTTTTACCAAAGACCAAGGGCTAGAAATCTGATTCTCTAGATTATTTTTGGACATCTTAAGAAGTAGCAAAACCCTCTTCTCAAACTGATTCTGCTGAAAAGGTTGTCGGTCAAGAAAAAGTGTCAAATATGATAACTACTCCTTACCCTGGATATAAGAAACACATTGCCTTCAAACTAAAATCCTTTATTATACGAAAGGTTACTATGAAAAACCAACATCTCGCTCTTCTCTACCACCCAGAATCCCTAATACTAGAAAGAGGGTTGTAGAGGATGTTGCATTGACTGAGTAATAAAGAAGGACTCGGGTTTTCTAGAGGAAAGAATAAAATAGGAGAAGATGATGTTCCTATTAATGTGGACGAGGATGAAGAAGAGGAAAAAAAGAGAAAGCTGAGGAGGTTCTTGTGGAGGAGCGTTGAGACAGAACAAGAGCTATAAAAAAATTCTTGGAAATGGCGAAGGAATCCTGGTATAAATCTCATGCTGTCATGAATGGACGGGTGATTGACCCTGAGGTAATTTTAAATCCTGTAGTTTAAGATTTGGTAAAATTGTTTGAGTTTCAGGGGTAGGGGCACTTGTTTAAGATAAAGGATCCTATAGTGTATGAGGATCAAGTGACTGAGTTTTACATTAATATGAATATTTCGGAAGATGGGATCGTGAGCTCCAAGGTGGGTAAGGTGGAGCTAGTGTTTGATGTTGCTAGGTTGGGAACTACTTTGAGTGTTCCTGTTGAGGGAAAGGATTTTTATGATCATAATTCTGATGAGGATTGTCTCCTCACTTGCAAATATATACTGGGGGCAGGGTTCAAAAGGTTCCCAGGAAAGTTGAAGAAGGAGATAGGACCAACTCATAAGTTGTTGTTTGAGTTGGTGAACTAGATTCTATTGCCAAGAGATGGTAGGAGGCATGAAGCAAACTATAGAGATATGTGGCTCACGTATGTTCTTGAAAAGTGTGAGAAGATTAATTTGCCTACAATGATCAAGCATATGGAGAGAGTTGTGTCTCCTAGACTAGGACAACATGCTCTTGTATATGGTATTTTCTTGACTGAAGTGTTTAGAAGTTTTGGAGTCAATTTGAAAGGAGGGAAGAGCATTACCCTGAATGAGAAAATCTCTATGAAGAATCTAGGTAAATGTGGGTGTTCGGAATGGAAGTCTACTGCTGTGAAGAACACTGGGAATCTGTCTCAAATGATGATGAAGCTACAATGAATTCAATATGAGAATGCCAGGATGAGAAGTGAGTGCAAAAAATTGAAGGACCAGCTAGCCACTTCGCTAGCTCAAATGGATTCTTGGAAGGATGAGTTGATAAAGCAGCAAGTTGCACACTTAACTAGAATACAGACCCTGATGCAGTTGATCTCCAAGTCCTCTACTCCTCTTGACTCCTAAGCCCTATCTAATGCTAGTTTAACCCACTCCTGACCTATCCCATTTTCATGTTTTTGCTGATTAAACAATGTTTGAATATTGCTTACTCTGTTTTTTAACAACTTTGTTTAGGGCCTGGTAAATGGCTTAATTTTGTATTTACTTGATTTTTGAAAGTTTTGTTCTCACTTGGCTCACTATTGCTTATGATGAATGATTTTTGATGTCTTATTCTTCTTGATTTTATATGTGTTTGTGATCTCTGACTATTTAGGCACTGAGTTTACTGCTTTGTATTATCATATACTTGCTATGTTTGTTTTTAATGATGCCAAAATGGGGAAGAAGTATGTGAGATGGAAGTATGAAGTATTTGACTCTGTAAAGAAGAGCTAGGAGCAAAATGGGAGCAAAACATTAAGGGGAAAACATAGCTTGATGAAGATAAATGTTGATGAAGTACTGGGAAACTGAAACTAAGGAAGATAAATGTTGATGAAGTACTGGGAAACTGAAACTAAGGGGGAACAAGATTGAAATGGATCTTGAGCAAAAATGTTTGTCATCATCAGAAATGGGGAAATTGATAGTTTTTCGAACTACATAGTTTTATTTTGATGATAGACAAAGTTCGCTTTGAATCCTTCTTTACAAGGGAATCCAAGTTAGTTGTGGAGAATCAATTGCAGGTGTGGAAACAAGTCATATAAGGAAAAGGTTTCATAGTTAAACAAGGAAAGAACGGTTTACCTTTGGGGAAAAGGATTTCTTTACCTGTATGAGCTAGGAGAAGTTCGAGGGATCAACAACTATATATTTGGAAGATATATTGCATGATTCAAGAGAGTCTTATACTCAAGCAATAGAGTTTGAGTGAAAGTGAAAAGAGTTAGTAGTTCTGAGTGTCTTTGCTATTATTTTTGTGAGTGTATGTGAGTGTTTTTGTTGAAGAGTGAGTTTGTGAGAGAGATTGTAATGACCCTTCAGGTCATTTATGATAAATACGCAGTGTCTTGCATCCTAGGGCATTTCGGTAGTTGCCCCAAGT
>JBDJHY010289138.1:0-10095 GCA_039654485.1 Withania somnifera
TGGGAGGGACAAAAGAAAGATCTTGTTGTTTCTCCACAATTTTTAATCTCTACTGGACCTCTCAGTAGGATTCGAACCCAGATGAATTTCTTTGCAAGATTTAGTAACCCACATGCCCCCATATTCCCACATTTTGTGGAGTTTAGTTTTTTAAATTACAAAAGACACTAATATTTCGATTAAACAAAATATAACTCATACAAATGGTAATAGTCACGGAATACATTATTTTTCCCATTTTAAAACATAATCTTTATACAGTTGAAAATTACCTACAAATAATATATTTTTTTTCTTAATTTTATACGTTAACTATCTCTAGTTTGGCACATTAAAAATAAACAAAACAAAATAAAATGTAATTTTTTTCAACAAGCAAATTTAGTAGCCCATATTTTCACATTTTCTAGGAGTTTAATTCTTTTTTATCTTCTAAATGACTTCAATGTTTTGATTAAACAGAGTATAACTCATATAATGACAATAATAATATAATACATGAAGATACTATATTTAATAATGTATTTAGAATGCATCACTAATACTTTATACTTTTTTTTAAAACTCACAAATAAAAAAGTGTTATTAAACTAAGTTAAGCACGTCCAAGATTGTCACAACCCAAAAATCGGATGTGATGACACTCAACTTTCCAAACCTGATAGGTAAGCTAAACCACCTATATCCAAAATAAAAGCGAAAATAGAATACATATAACACCTAAATTTGAAAACCATATTAGTATACATATATAAATACTCTAAAGATCAGGTTGCCACTCTATTACAAGTAACTACAGGATTCTTTATAAGGAGATTCAAATGTCTAAAATAGAGTTTATAAAGTAAAGACACTAGAAAATAAAGGTAAATTAGAAGTCTTCAACAATTGATGAAAAGACAATCAGCTACCTCTGAATCCTTGAACTGCTCTGTACTAATGGGGAGATAAAGGGAGATGCTAAGTCCGGGGCTCAAATCCTGCATAAAAGTAGAGAAAAACAAGGGGTGGGAAAAACACAATGGTACTCAGTAGTGTCCTCGGCTATTCTAACTATAAAGAGAAAAGAAAGCCCCTGACACCCAAATGATCCTCTGATATACTACAACCTGTCATAGTTTATATATTAATACTGTCATACCCTAAAAATCAGACATGAGTGAACCTACCTTCCTAAAATAGTAAGTCATTCTAATTCAAACTAAAGAAAACAAAAATAAATACAGAGAGTAGTAAACACATAAATATCTATAATGATACGGAAGTAATCTAGTATATGTCAAAACCTGGTACTACTATACAAAGGTACTAAGTGATAGTTTATACAAAATTTAGTCCAAATGTCAAAGTCTTTCACTGCAAGATAATAAAACGAGACTCTAGAGACTGAATGAGTGGTAGCTACCTCTAAAAGTCCCTAGATAAGTAGCTAAGTATCAGGAGAGAGATCTCAAGACCGATCTGTTGTGCAACCTACACAAAAGTGCAGAAAAAGTCCGAGTGAAGACAAAAAAAATGGTACTCAGCAGCGTCCTCGAATGGTCTAAGTATAAAACAAAGATGATACACCTACTATTTATCTACTCGATAATACTACAACCTACGCATAGTTTATAATAACGCAACAGCCCAGTCAATAATTGATAGTCTAATTTCTACACAGAATTTTTGACCATTTAAAACTATCTGCAATACATATGTCCTCAACTATCATTGAAAGATATCAGGTTACCATTAAGTATTAAGAACCTCATCATCAACAAATATCAATAATCTCATGTCACAATCAGGTATCAAGTAGTCTAGAATCATCAACAAATAACATGTGATCTCAAATTATCATCAATTATCAAGAAATCTCCAACTCTCAACAAGTATCAAGTAAGAGTGAGTATGAGTCAGGTAGATAAGTCAAATAAGATCAAGTCAATGTAAATGAAATTCAAAAGTGTAAGTTTTCATGATGTATGGCTGGCCTAAATGTACGCACCTATTCCCGATAATTATCACAGTCAGGACCTATGCGGAGCTCACAAGGCCCATGCACCTATATAAGTATGGTAACTGATCTCTTTAGATATCATTTAATTTTTTGTACTGGTGTGATACCCAATCCATAAATTTGATATTCATCCCTCAGTATCGGCGGTACTCGATCCATAAATATGACGTTCATCCATCCGTATCGACATGGTACCCTATCCGCAAATAATATCAAGTTATGAGAAAATTCCACAACAACAATATCAAAATGCTCAATTTATACTTTAATCAAGTTGTGAACAAATTACCACAACAACAATACCAACATGATCAATTATAATCTAATCAAGTAGTGCATAAGTTACCAAAACAACAATATCAATATGTGTAAGTCATGATTGTAATCAAGTTGTGGGTAAGTTACCGCAACAACAACATCATTTAAATTAATTTATTACAACATCAATATCAATCTCCTTTGTACCCGATGACTTACTATTTATTCAAGAAATTACTCATATTTGGGGCCTTTTACATGATATAAATTTATCCGAGTTGTTCAACATTATATTCAGCCCATAAATCTCAAATGTCAAAATAAAGTAAGTAACCAACTATACTCAAAGAAGCACATAGAACACATCAAAGTTTTATAGAAAGATCATAAATCTCAACTTGCCTTAGTAGTGAAGAAATATCCCAAACTTGAGCTTTGCCCTTCCTTTGAGCCTCTGAATGAGTGTAATCTAGTTAAGCATACGGTACATACAAGAAAATATGAAAATCGATACCCATATCCTTATATCATGGAGTCTATTCAAAAATTCGGCCCGGCCCTACAGTTTCAAATCGGAACTTTATCATAAAAATAATTTACTCATCACTTGGGTAACCTAAATATCAAGTTTTATCGAAAACCCATGCTATTTCGTTGTGAAAAATTAAAGTTTTGTCAATTTCGAGTTCAAGTGTAATACCATCATTTTTTGGTTTAAAACCTTCAATTGTATATATAATAATCATGTCAAATTGATGGAAAATTGATGAAAATAGTTTTAAAAATATTACATAATTGATATCTTCAAAATTCTTGCTCAAACTTTGCTAAATTGTCTATAGGAGTCGGGGTTTGCATGAAAAGTGAAGAACAAAAAAGTAACTTCCTATTTTATAAATGACCAGATGAATAGTGACTACATTGCGATTATGGTGCCTAACCATGCGATCGAGATGTCCTGAAATATTACCTTACCCGATCGCGATAACCAAGTAATTTCACCCACGCCATCACAGACCATATCCACGCGATTACAGTCCATAGGAAATCAAACCTTCGCAATCACGGTAAAGGTCCCACTATTGTGACAACAACGACAAAACAACAAATAGTTAAGGAATCAAACAACTTCAAATGGACCTCGAGATTATTCAGAATATCGTGCAAATAAACTATATATGCTACCATACTAATTCAATCTTCCATACTTTATGGAACCATCATAATATGTGTACGAAGTCTTCTTGACCTAATACTCACTAAGGTCCATTTTTAGCTAAAAACACTAAATGAAAAAAATATCCCCGGGGCTAATGGTAAATTGAAACACCTGATTTTATAACAAAACAACCTCCTAAATCCAATAGAACCATCATATTTCTAATTTGAGTATCGTAAGTTCGAATGCTGACCCAAGTCAACCATTTTCCTTAAAACTCAACTCTATTCTGACTAATCACCTAAAATCACCACGAAAAGGATAAAACCACGAAAAAGGTCCTATAAGACCAATATAAATATTCCAGAGCTGATGAAATTGATGGATTTTCATTTGGAGGTCCCAAGCTCCAAATGACCTGTAGAGTTCAATCTTTCACACTTTAAAGCTCTAAAACTATAATTTTCCAAAGTTTTAGTCAAGACTCATTCCGTTCTCGAACGAACCATGGAATCAAACTTATTTTAGCATAGTATAACTACGGAAGGGGAAAAACACAAATTATATAGAAATTAGAAAAATGACCTCGAGGGTTATTACAACATCGATTTAAATTATTGACTGGGCTGTTATGTTATTATTTGTGTGCAGGTTGTAATATCGAAGGGTAGATAGATAGTAAGTGGATCATTTTTATTTTATACTTAGACCAGTTAAGGATGTTGCTGAGTACTGTTGTTTTGTATTCACCCATTCTTTTTCTGCACTTTTGTGCAGGTGTTGTAGTGGACCATTCTTGAGCTCTCTCTCCTTATACTTAGCCAATTATCCAAGTACTTCTAGAGGTAGTTGCCACTCGTTCACACTCTCCAGAGTTTTCTTATCTTGGAGTTTTTACTTTCTTGAAAGACTTTGAGATTTGGACTAAACTTTGTATAAACTATCACTTAGTGGCTTTGTACATTATTACCGGGTTTCTGGATGTACTAGATGACTTCTACATTATTATGTATATTTACTTATGTATTACTTTTCTCATTTATTTTGGCTTTTTACTGATTATGAGTTAGCTTGATCGACAAAGTTGGAAGGTAGGTGTCATTACGCCTGAATTAGGCATGACAAATACAAAAGCCCAATCAATAGTATAAATCTGTATGCACGAATCCAAATAGATATTCATTACACTCAGTCATGAAACACATATGAAATACTCAACCATGATAATCAGTATCAACAGAGATAGTATGAAATCATCTAGAGTCTAGAAAATTACAAATCATAATCAAACAACGGATAATCTCAAGGAATTAGTTAATATCAAGTAATCTCAAAGAATCAATCAATATTAGATAATCTCAAGAAGTCATTCAATATTAGATAATCTTAACGAATCAACCAATATGGACAGATAATCAATGACATATATTATATGAAACCAATGCATAATATGAGTAACTCAATGCATGTTCATCTCACGTACTCACTTGTTGGCATTTATTTATGTCTTAGTCAGGACCCATGGGAGACTCGAGGGGTCCATGTATTACACATCTCACGACCTCTAGTACAAGCTTCGGATAGTCTAATAAATAACTCATACATCCGGATAAGATCCTTGAACTATCTATCCAAATCTTGAAATTCTAAAGAAGGGCCTCGAGTTGTCCATCAAAATCAATCATCCGAAATGGGTTGTCTATCAAGTCATTTCCCAGAGCTCATAAGACATAGTCTAAGTCATATTCAATTATTTCAAAGTGATGAATTGTCATGCATAAATCATTGAATAACACAATTTTTGAATCTCGAATAATTAATATAATCCTCTCATGGACATTCATTTTTAAGAATATATTTTATATCCTAAATTAGGCTAACAAACATCACAAATCCTTTAATAATAATGGTATCACTAATTTATCAAGGGCAATTTCAACAAAAGAGCATATAGTTAGGCCCTAAAATCCTACATCAAGACATCATTTTTAATTATATGAGTTAAATTAAGCAATTTATTGTAATGACCCTCATGGTCATTTATGATAATTACACAACATTTTATATTCTAGAGCTTTCCAGTAGCTGCCCAGTTCATTTATGCCTTGTTGGAATGGATATTCTAGTTTCCCTGGTATCTCAGTTGAGATTTATCTCAATTTGTCTACTTTAGAGACTAAAACTAAGTACTCATTGACTTTAGCCAACTTTCAAGACGAGCTTGAAGTTAAATTTTGATAGTTTCATTAGCTTTGAAATGCCGAATAAAGTGTACATGTACCTTGAGTTCATATTTTGGGGTTTTCATTTTGTTGGTGCTAAATTATGGGTTTTCAATTCATTTAAGGCTTAATTTGGAGTATGGGTGGTCTTTCAATGTTCGGAGTATCTGAATAAAATTCATACGCTTTCATCAGTTCTAAAATGGTAATTTTAGGATAGTAAGACTATTGGTTTATTTTTCAAAGAATCTGGTGTAATTTTGAGTACCTTGGTGGATTAGTACGAATTCAGTATTTCTTGGTTTTAGGGGTCATTTTGCTCAAAAGACCTCGGTTGATTATTTCAACTATTTCATTAGATCCAAGATGTCGTTTCTATGTTATTTACATTGTTGGTTTGGTGAAATTAGACTCAGAATACTCCTTCTAGACCCTCGAAGTTCTTTTCTTTCACTTGTGTGAAATTGCCCTGGCAATGGGTTGTGTCGTGCTTACAAGGTTGCCCTAGCGCCCAGGTGCTCGCTCCAGCGACTTCGCACCTACACACAAGGGCTCGTACTGGTGATTTTTCCCCAATGACCCTACCCCTTAGACCCCATTTATCCCCACAATGGAAATTGAAAACAGTATAAATAAATAACCCTTCTTTATTTTAGTTCATTCAACCGAAAAACCTTTGTCTTTTCTATTAATTCCAACATCAATTTATGTGGGAACCTCATCAAAAGTTGGAGGGAAGGTTCCTAACTAGCTTCCATGTTGTACTATTTTCTTCTGTGACCTTACTTTCCTGCATTCTGTTATTTACTATTTTTATGATTGTTATATGCCTAGTGGGCCCTTGAAGCCTACTATGTAAGGGTTTCTTCAGCGACTTATACTCATACTACACTTGTTCCTATGGTGAAGAGCTGAGTACTAGCACCCGACGTTGATTTATATATTGTCGTCCGTGCTTACTTGTTGTGGATTTCAGAGATACAGAGTGAGTTTGACGTCCAGTTGTCCCTTCTCTCTCTTTCTTCAGATAGGACCTGTCTCTTTTGTACTTTCACATACATACTTATAGAAGATATTTTTCTTGCACTTTGTACTTACAGGCTCTGTTTATTTACACTGATACCGTGTTTTGGGAGTTTATTGATTTTGTTATTATATTTCGTTATATTTTTCATATCCCCTTTCCTTTATACCTTGTTATTGTACTTATGCATTCCGCTATTGTGATGGTAACCCTATACTTCGGGTTCGGGATATAGGGTTAGTTCTCCTACTGGTGGAATAGGAGGTTCCATCATGATCCGAGAAATCTATTCATGAGGGAAAGTCACTATCAGGGTATAACACACAAAACCTAGGCCACAAGCAAATCATGACTAAATACAACACTTACCTAGAGCTCCAACATAACCAGCATAAGGGAGGACCCAAAAAAAAATAGGGACACAGGAATGTAACTACTGAATATAATAGTAACTAAGGAAAAAAAAGTAATCAACAACATGGAAGAGTAGCAACAAAACCTAGCTATCAACCAACATATCAGCACATAAGTAGTAATCCTTGAGGAGTGCAACCAAGTGCATAGGGATCCAATGTATAGGGGTTCTGAAAAGTAAATACTTCCCATACACCCCCTCCACAATACAAAGACTCTGCCAGAACCGAACCCACGAAAGCTTTCCTATATACTTACCCATCCTACTCCAGTATACCCTTCTCCCAGACTGCAGCTCATACCCAATAGAAATATCTTAGGTATAGCCACCTGTGGTCTGAGGTTCCATAGAGGAATCTAATCCTATGTACAAAATCCTTGTAAAAAGTCAACAAGTGGAATAGTCATCAGGGCAAAAATTCTAAAACTCGGGCTCAATCCATATATCATATCGTAATGGAAAACTTAAGTCCATCCATGTAGGCAAAATCTAAATCTCAGTAAAACCCAATTATCTCCATGTAGGCAATATCTAGAAGTCACATTGATAGTGAGAAAATAAAATCAAATAGTGTGAGAAAATAGCTCCTTACTGCTCATAAGCATAGTCATGGAAGATATGAATATATAAGAAATCGGTTTCCAATTATTACTCTGTAAAAATCAAGTTACCTTTTAAAACATTTAATGTATGCTCTCTACACAAAACCAAATAGGCTAAACTAATCTAAGGTTGCTAGCTAGCATCCATAGGATGGCTGCTAAGCCCTAGCTGCAAGGTACATCCTCTCCTAGCCCAACTACTGTCCCAAACTACGAGTAATCGTACCAAAGATGCAACAACTGTCAAAAAGACACCTCTTAAGGGCTAAGCACATACCCATATAGAGGAAAACATGGACCTATCACAGCTCAGGACAATACAACTCACTCCAGGCTCATACAGGGATATGGTACAACATTATCACACAAGGCTGCTAACTATTCGGTAAAACCACATTCGTCTATCTATAGCCAGGCAACGACACACATCCTAATCATACGCAATTCCTCATGTAGAACACAAAATGCTTAGCATACCTAGATTGGCTCTAAAACCACCAGCATAAATCAGGGGATAGCTACTAAGCTCTAACCACTAGTATATTCCTGTCCCTAATGTCACTATGTTCCAGAGTCAGGGTATAAAAAATACACACCAAAGGTCATACTCCTCCCCCAACCATACTATTTTTTAGAGTCGGTGTTGGACATGCAGGTAGGGTAACATAGTCCCAGGATAAATAATTAAGCTACAAGCCAGCTAGTAGTCCATAGGTTAGAAGAATAAGCATAGTGGGGCTCCAATTAGTAATACCAGCCCCGAACTGGGACTTTACCATAGATATACTACACGAATACCCAGTTTGAAAAAAGTAGATCGTAGCCTACTTGGCATTGGTGAAACCTTCAAAGTCTTGTTGGAAGAAGCAGAGAAGCACGAACGAGATTGGCATTGCACGAATCTATCAAAAGTGTAATTCCTGGGTCAAGAGGAGTAAAACAAGACACATATTGATATATAAAAATGGGGTCGAAATTCAAACTAAAAAAGGTTTCGTAAATCCTAATAGCTCGAAAAAATAAAATATTTATACCAACACGTAGAGCACATCTCATACATCAATATGGTGCAAAATAAGGCTCAACCTAATGGTAGAAAATAAAGGTACCAGACCGGAAAGTTTATGTAATATAGAAAATTTTATTACAATAAGAAAAATGAAGAATGACTAGGTAGAAAATAGCGTAGAATTGCTAGAACAAAATTTCCACAAATCAAACCAATGATTTGAACTCTTAATTGGTACTACTATAAGTTACATAGATGAAAATTTGCAGAAAATTAATGGATTTTCGTAAGAAAAATGAAGAAGAAAAGAGATTATATAGTGCTTCCTGGCCAGACGGTGCCGCGATTGTTGCCACCCACCCCATATCGTGATGGTTTATGTGGATAGCCTTCGCAATCGAGGCCCTCGGCCCCAGTGATCACAATGTTTCCAAGCCCAACGAGCCTCAATTTTATGGAGTCCGATTTTGACATTCCATATATAAAATCTTTATATAACCAATATTTCGGACTCGACAAAATCAACATAATCAATAAAAAGTCAATTCAGAATCGTATAAGTTGAGTAAGCCCTTAAGAAGCTATAAATATGAAGCAATTAAGCTATAAAATTATTAGGGAACTAACCTACCAATCCCAACAAGTGTCAAACGATTTGGAGAAGTTACAAGAACACTCTAAACACAGAGAACATCATGAAAATAGCTCTGAGGGCCATTACAGATACTCACCCATTGGATACTATTTTACGCTTTATATAAAAATAAAAGTAATAAATAGAATTAACAAAAATTATAGTAATAATAATAATAAATAAAAAGTGCTACTTAAATAATTACTTTCTTGATAAAGAAAATTATACTAGCCTATTTAATCAAATTTAATTTAAAATAAAAATCTTTTTTATTTCTTTTCTCAATTCTTTTGAAATATAAAATAAAATTATATTTTAAGAAATATTATATTTTTCTGTATTTTGGTGAATGAAATTTATCAAAAAATAAATTTAAAATTAAAGTACTAAATATGAAATAAGCTAAAAATTGAAATATTTAAAATTTATTAAAACAAAATATATTTACAAAAAATGATGTGAAGCTCGGAGAGGGTAAAAAATTATGTGTCTACAGACCCTACTCAGGATGAAGGGTAAGAAGAAAATTTCAGAGCCGACAATGAATGATGCACCGAAGTTATCTATCCACGGCGGAATGGACGAGGAAGAGTTAGCGGAGTCTAGTGTAGATGAGGACAAGGCGTCAAGTTGGAGAGAGAGTGTCCCCGATACATTTCTCCACCCTATTCCCCCTTGTATGATCTTGTTGGTTGGTAGACATTTGGATACTTAGATATTTTTCCTTTGGTTTGTGTCTTCCCGATGAGGCTTTGAATATTTTTTTTGGA
>JBDJHY010289158.1:0-10095 GCA_039654485.1 Withania somnifera
GAGATACTATACTCCTAACCATGAAATAATATAGATACCAGTGAATCTCATTAACAAAATAAAACTAGGCCTAGCATCGACATGCAATAATAAAGCTCAAGCGTCTCAGTGAGCTACCCCATCGGGTCTAGCATACCAATCCACTACTAAAGAATTTAGTTATAAAGTGACAAGAAATAGCTATTAATATGTGGGCTATTAGCCAATGATAACACATTGGGAAAATCAAATAATCGGTTAGGAAGAAAAATCACCAAGGTAAAACAATGGTTACTAAGATAAGGAGTTACCAAAATTAGTCAAATAAAATTCATACTAAATCATAGCAATGTAAAAATCAAACCTGAGATCTTTGCATCTGCCTCTACTGAAGTCAAGATAACAATAGGCATAGTCTGTCTATAATTAACCAAAAACTGACCCAAACCACCTACCTCACCATGCTGAGCATTACCTGGGGAACTCGCCCCTCCATGATGAACACATCTAGCTAGTAGAGACACTGACTCAAGTGCACCCTTAACTGAAGACTGAACCACCCGATACTGGCGGCACTCTTTACCACGGTGATCCTAACACTCCATACTTATAACACACTGGTTCTTAAGGACAAACCTTAGCAAGATGACTGGAGCTACCACACTCCAAGCATAATCCCAATTTCCTATGCTACCAAAAATCATTTGGCATAAAATTTGGACCACCCCATCCAGGAGTCACAGCAGGAATACTGTTTGCAGTCTGCTCGAAACTCTAAACCCCATCCTTTGGCTGAACCTCAACTGAAATTTATGGTGAAATTTGAATTTTTGGTGATGCCACCTGAATTGGTAGTGGCAAAGTCTGAGTCACAAAAAACCCTGGCTGATCTGAATCTACTGATAAGGTTTGACTAGCACCCGTAGTCTGAACACAATGTGAAGCAGGCTGAATCATACCCCACTGGGGGTAAGATTTGACATAGTGACTCTCGATGCCGCACTTAAAACACCTTCCTGATAGCTTATTCTTACAAGAACAATGAACACCACCTGAATGGCCACCACGACTGAGGGATCGAACATTGCAACCATTCACTCCATAAGCCTCCTTGCATAATCTTTCCATAAACTTCACCCAGGCCAACACTTGAGCAAAAGAATGACCTGCCATTATCAAGGGATCCATTGCTAACCGAAGAGCCAAAATCAAACCATCTATAAATCTTTGTGCCCGATCCTGATCAATAGGGAAAACTATGGCAGTACGCCCAACCATCTCATAAAAATGAGCCTCATACTCAATGACGGACATCTGACCCTGGTGCAGACACCTAATCTCTCTCTGCACTGGCAAGTCATCACTCCTGACAGGAGGTACTTCTATTGGTGCTCCTCCCCTAAATATACCCAAAATCTCACGCAAGAAACTCTGCAGAACTGAAGTGGTCAAAAACCCAATCGGTGTTGAAGTTGATGTCAAGTCCACTGTATGTTGTAACGAAACATCTGATGGCTACTGGTTTGTGGCTGGGACTGACCCTCTGCTCGCAATCTAGGCTCTAGTTGTCTCAATAACTCTAGAACGCCCTCTAACGTTATCTTTCACCCAGTCTCTGCCCCTCACAGGGGTCCTTGCTACTAGTATGGAATACTTGCTCTTTTCTACAAAAGAGTTCGAATGCACCATCTGCGGAAGAATGATTAAGAATGAATAAGTTTTTTGAGGAAACATCAAAGGAAAAAGTACACGAATCGAATTAAAGAAAAGTAATTTATTTCCTAAATGCCACCATAGCCTCCTGAAGATAAGCCACAGATATCTCCACGCCGATCCGCAAGACTCTACTAGACATTGGTTCTGTCCACTAACACCGACGAACCTAGGCTTTGATACCACATTATCACAACCCGATTTCGTGGATCATGAGGGAACCTACTATACCACCGTAGGAAAACCAAACCCCAGAGTCCGAAGCCAAAGTGGAGGACTACTACATTTAATGCGGAAGAATATCAAAAGTCAAAATAAAATAATAGTTTTACAGAATTAATAAAGAAAGAAATAACCATCCAAAATCCTGTATCAGTGTCAAACGAACCACTAAGTATAGAATCATAAAATTAAAGTAAATATAGTATCAAGATGTCTCTGAAATACAATGGAGATCAACAAACATAAGTGAAGAGAAGTAGGATCAAGCTAGACCCCAAGCTCACCCTGAATCTCAGATGTGAATGGAATCCAAATGAACAGTGGTCTGTATATCACAAGTGGGAACTTGTATTTGGATCTTCACAAGTGCAAGTGTAGTATGAGTACAAGTCACTGAAGTAACCCATACTCAGTAGGCTTTGAGGGCCTACTGAGCACATAACAATAATAAAAGTAGTAAATAACAGAGTACAAGAAGAAGGGTCACAGAAGCAAAAGTACAATACAGGAAAACTAGCAACTCAAGTATGAAACAAGTATCACATCAATTGATAGTGCTAGCTAATCACACAACGGGATCACAGTTAATAGAAGAGAACATATCCGGCATCCTTGTAACACAGATGTGAATTATAACATAAAGAATGGGAATCAAGGAAAATAGAAATAGAACATGGTTGGTATACCGGTAACCTCAAGTGAAAGGATAGTTGAACAAATAAAAATATAAATCGCTAGTCCCACATAACATGAAACAACAAGTATCCAATAAGGAAAACTATGTAATGATACTAATAATAAAGTAAAGCAATTAAAATGCTGACAAGTCCCCCAGAAAAAATTCAGCATATACCAAAAGAAACACGCTCACCGTAGGCCTTACATCTCAAGCAGGGTACACTGAAGAAAAAAAATGCATAAAGTAAACACAATGTATAAAGTAACCATCTAGTGTACGCATCTCCTCCAATACCCGTAGGTCCAGCAGGCAGAACCCATGGAAGGCTACCATAAAAATTCCCCATGTATATTATCCCCCATACTCCACATACCCCCCTCAGTGTCACGTGGAATCTCGAAGGTAAGTCCATGGGGATGCATCACCACTTATAAATCTAACGTCATCTTATCCTCACATCCCAAATCACAGAGCCTCAAGGGTCTCAATAGTCTGGCATCTTATTCCCATATCAAATAGTTTGGCGTATTGTGCCGAATATCAAGCGTACCTTCAAGAAAAGATTGAAAAATCAAGGCTACAAGTCTGTATATCATCATATCTAATCATAATCATTAATAAATCAGGTATCACCATGTATCCATAACCAGGAGTGCCATAAGTGTCAAAAGTTGTACTCACTGTCATGCGATGACGGACTCAAGTCCTAGCATTGTACTCACTACCGATTCTGGGTTGCACTCAAGTGCCAGCATTAATTAAGTAAATGATATTTATCCCCGGTGCCAGGAGGGAAAGCCTGGACTAAAACAAATAAAGATAGTGTTACTGGGTGCTCGACTCCATGTCGAGTCTAAATCAGTAAAAAGCCAATTACTTATATTACCATAAAGTGTTCCAGTTTCTCAATTCATATTGTGAATCATTATCATTATCAAATCTTTATTTAGCCTCCGCGGCTCAAAATAAAGTGGTGATGCCAGCCCAGTCCCAATATACCCTCACGGAGCCTTAGGCTTGACCTCTCGTGTCATGAATGTACAGCACATCAATAACACATATAACTGACATATAAACATGAAATATCCACATCCAATACTCTGCACGGGTATCTATAATCAAATTCTAAGTCTTGGGCCCCATATCACTCGGGTGCCAACATATCATTATCAACATAGAACGGATGAAAGAACGGAATTGGGGTGCTATACAACCTAGCTACCCAACCCAAGGATGCTATTTAGTACAATTATTAAAGCTATAAACACATAGATAGCCCCACGGAGCCTACCTGTTGTCCGAGGACAAAAAGTTGTAATCTCAAAAATATTACTACGACAGATATCAAATGATCTCCTAATGATATAAAACAAGCATCAATAGATTCTCTATGTTAATACAATTTTAACGGTGTAATTTATACTAAACTTCAGACTGGTCCAAAAATCAAGCCTAAAACGGGCTTCCAAGGCCCGCTTGCTGAAACCGCAAACAAACTTCACCACAGGGTTTCCAACACTTTTAGAAACCCATGCTCCAAATTTGAGCACAATGCGGACGTGGGAAGGGCTTCAAATTAGCCAGTACAGATTTGACCCAAAAGGTTTTAAAGGTGCAATCATTACGATTATGATGTTGGAATTTTGATAAATTAATGATCTTCAGAGCAATGTATATCCAATTGATGAAGAATTATACGAAAATAATTGAGTTATGGGATGATTTCATTAACTTTATACTTTAGGCCAATAATGGAAGAAATTAAGAAAATAAGGAAGAAGAGGAGAAAACGTACCCATATTCATGTGGAAATCGATTAAGAATATTGAAACGAATTTATTTGGTCTTGGAATGGTGTTTGGAGAAGTTTTTGTCACCCTAGGACTGAAGGAATTGAGTTTTGGAACAAATAATACAAAATAGGGTGGCTGCAAGAATTTAAGTTTCCATTCTCGCTTCATCGCAATCGCGTGAAGGCACCGCGATCGCGAAGAAGGATTTCCTAGAATACATCATGATCGTGTGATGAAGAACCCAATTGCACAGAAGAGGGAAAATGTGCATCGCGATTGGGTCACAGGGACCGCAATCGCGCTGAAGAGCCACTGCACTAGTTGCAGATTCCAACTGTAATATTTCAGATTCTCAACCAAAGGGTTCGGGGATCAAACGGAGTCCAATTTTGACATTCCAAATATACAAACAGCATGGAAACAACATTATGGACTCAACAGAATCAATGAAACTAAAATCCTAGGTCGTTTACTCGAAATGACCTGGAGCCAAAAGTGCATTTTCCACCAACTCCTCGGAAATGCAACGACAAACCCAAAATTGTTCCAACACCTCACCTAGCCTAAAATCATTATTCCAAAGCTGTTGGAAGTGTCAGAATTCCAATTCGACACTCCGAATATAGAATTACCACTCAATCTCCTCTTTAGGCTTAAAACTTAACTAAAATCCACATTTTCGTATAACTTGCAAACGAAACCTCCAAAACACTAACTGAAGGTCAATCTTGACTTTTTTTGGTATTTTAGAGCTAACAAAACTTTTAAAATTAAATTCTGAGGTCATTTTGAAGGAAAGTTGAATTTGGTCAATGAGTACTTAGTATTAGGCTCTAAAATAGGGAATTTGAGATATTTCTTGACTGAGTAGCCAGGGATCCAAACTGTCGGTCTCAGCAAGTCATAAATGAGTTAAGGAGACTATCAAAACACTATAGAGTAAAAAATGTCACGTATTTGTCATAAATTACCATGAGGGTCAATACACATGGTGGGAGAGCTAATGATGCATATGAGTTTCAATCTTCTTGTCGTGAGCTACTTGAAATTGTAAGGAAAAGACTCACACAGGGTTCTCTATACATCATTATAGCTACATAGGCTAGCATGGTGGTGGCATTCTTACTTGGGTGATAGACTAGTTGGGTATCCTCTGATTTCTTGAAAAGAGTTTGCATAGGCCTTCTATGATACATATGACCCTTAGAGTGATGCAATATTTGATGACACTATCTCTATGCTTCAAGGACTAAACCAAGGGACCCAAGCCATAGTGACCATGAGGATTTCATGAAGATCTTGGAAGAACGAATTCATGCTCAAAGTGAAGAAATTCGATATTTGGATAACATTTTGGATGAATAAGTGTCAATAGGAAAGAGACTAGTGTTGTTATTTGGTTTGATAGGTATGGTTTCTTGGGTATCATTGCTTTGAGGTCCACCTGATAAGATTGGTGCTTATTAGAATTTGTGATTAAGGGTGTTGGGTTTAATATAATCATCATTCTTAGTCCTTTTCACTTGTTGTGTATTTTCGTATAGAATTTTTTCTACTATTGATTATCAAAATAGGAGGTATACGCTTTAATATAGTATAGGTTGCCTATAGATCTTTGTAGTTTGCTTCTTTTCTCCTCCAATCTATTGCTTGTTGAGTTATTGATAGCAGGGTTTATCTTTCAAATAGCTAAGTTTTACTATTATTGCTTAGTATTTCCTTCGAATAACATATCCATCTATCATTTTTTTTACTTGTATCTGGTTTTACATAATTTGGTATTAGAGCCGCATTAGATTTTTTTTCCACAAAGTCTAATCTGATTCTTTAAAAATATCATATTTTCTACTTTTGGAAATTTAAGAAAAAAGATTAATTCATGTCAAATTTTTGAATCTCTAACACTGGTAATCGATTCTCCTAGTATTTCTGAGCTTAGATCAAAAATTTGAAGTGAATTATAGTTGAATTAAAGAATTCACCATTGTTGGATTTAAAACTTTTTTAAGAACAAATGGGTTTCTATTTAGGGAAATTTGGGCTTGTATTTGATGTTTTAAAACTATTATGGTTTTTTTCTATCACTTAGGGGGGCCTAGATCTCAAATTTCATCGAAATCCGAGCTAAAATGAAGGAGTTGTGAATTTTGGGTTCTTCATTTTGTTCATAGTGTTCTTGGTGGAACTGATAGAATTTTGAGGAAGATTTGTTCAAAAGGTAGTGTTAGATCTTGAAAATCAAGACACATAAAGTGGAAAAGCCTTAGCAGAAGTTGAAAAGACCAAAAGAGCAAGTATTAGGGCAAGAAGTACAAGGGGGGACCGCAAAAGTAAAAACAAATGAATGCTGAAAATTGTTGATACGGAGCATATGTGGACTCCATATGCGTCTGCATATGCCCATATGCAGACCACATATGGGATCAACATTTTAAAGATTTCACATTTGAGTTACTGGAGCGATATGTGGCTGCAATCACCCAAATTCCACACACATATGTCCTTAGCATATCGAAAATATTTCAGTTTCAAATTTTGATTTCATTTCTTGATCTAGCTTCTCCCTAACACTTATTTTGATCATTAATCAACTTTTTGTCGATTCAGATAGTTAATTATCAACAATTAATCATCCCTAATTAGTTAATTACTAGTTTTAGAGTCCTTTTCTTTCTTTTTACTTTTCTCATTTACTTTCATATTTATTTCTTGTTTCTAGTTCTTTTCTTGTTGTCTTTTGAACGTGTCGACAAGAATAACTATGGACCCGGATAGTGATTGAACCTTTTAGGACACACAAAGTCGAAATAATTCTCAAAATAGGTCGTTCCAATGTGTAAGGACTACTCAAAGGTGTGTTCACTTTTGCGAATATGAGGTTATTTCAATTAACCCCTAACTGCTTTCTTGTTTTGTTGAGTGACTTTCTTTAGGTACATTGAATAGAGAGTGATGAACATTTGGAGGTGAACTTGAATCCTTCTTTCCTCATAGGACTCCTAGAAAAAGAGGAACTAAACCAAAGGATAAACCTATTTCACTCAAGGTTTAAGCTAAAGGAAAGGATATGATCCTTGATCATTAATATTAGGACTAGTGCTAATGTAATGAGTGGTCATTTGGTAAAACAGTTGAAGCTCCCTACATAAAGGCACCCCAATCCCTTACAAACTCTAATTTTTCCAAGAAAAAGGGAGAAATAAATATAATCGAGCAAGTAGTTATCGTTTTAGCACGAAAAATATAAAGATGAAGTCCTTTATGATGCCCATTCAAAAATGTCATATGTTCCTTGGAAGACCTTGGAAAGTTGAAAGGGATGTCAAATATCATAAGGATTACAATAAATACTTGTGTGTACTTGTGGGAGGAAAGTTTGTTATTTCATAATTAACCCCCTTTCAAGTAAGTAAGGATTTTAGAAAAATGAGGGAGCTTTGGGAAAAATTTAAGAAAGAAAATACAAAGAAGGAAAGAAAAGACATGCCGACTATGTAAAGGGAGAAATATTTTGCTCAAAATAGTGAGGTTTGTGTTTGAGTGATGAACCAAGGAAAGATTTGAATAATGGGGTGTCAGACCCCATTTTCTCAAATCATGATGGCACCTACAACCCACCATAGGTGAACCACCTAACAAGTACAGGAAAGCTAGAACATAACATAAACGGGAGATAAAATGTGAATTTAAAGGGATATGGGATAAGTGGAAGTTTAATATAGTAAAACAATACCCCAAACTGTATCCAGTACATGAGCCTCTAATATAAATAAACCTCAAAAATAAAAGTACAAAATCTATCTCAAAGGTAGAAAATGACAGGGTAAATGATAATGAGAGATAAATGGAAGATTTGGATGCCAGAAGTCATTGTATGCCTCAAATCAAGCTATTCGGACTGACGCCCAACGATAAAACACTACAAATTTATGATACTTAGTCCGACTGATGCCAAACTATTTTTGAATAATCTGACACTTTTTTCAAAGTATTATATATATTAATACGAGTCTGATGGTATAATTTATTCTAAATTTTAAACTGGGTCTAAAACAAGCTTTAGGGGCCCTCTTGTTGAAATGGAAAATAAATTTCACTACGAGTTTTTCAACATTACCAAGAATCCATTCTCCAAAACTAAGCACAATTAGAGTGCAGGAAGGGTTTCAAAACATCCCTGACAGATTTGGCATACACGGGGTCAAAGATGCAATTTTTATGGATTAAACATTGGAATTTCCATATATTAATAATACTAGATATCAAATATACTCAGGAAATAAAGAATTACGCAATAATATACTAATTATGGTATGATTCAATCAACTTCATAAATTGGGATCATCAATGGAGGAAATCAAGAAATTTAAGGAATTAAATGAAGAACTTACCCAAAATGCGTAGAAATCGAAGAACAAGAATGAGAGAATTTTTGTTAGCCTTGGAATGATGTTTGGGAGAGGTTTTTTGCTGAAAACAGTTTAGAACGTAATGTTTTTTATGAAATAATAGGTTGGGGTCGTGCAGGGGTATTTATGTAACATGCAATTTTTTCATCACTATTGCGTATAAATCGTCGTTATCGCGAACAGTAATCAAATTTTTTCATCCTTATCGCGTCCAAATCATTGCTATCGTGAAGAATAATCAAATATGTTCATCAATATCGCATCCAAAGGGTTGAGATCATAAAGAACAATCAAATTTGTTCATCGCTATTGCGTCCAAAGGGTCGCGACCCGAAGAACAATCCCTGTACTAGAAAACAACAATTTTCTTGAATTTCAATCGGGTTTGGAAACTGAAATAGAGTCCAAATTTGACAAATAATTCTATATTTTATGTGAAAAAAATATTCCGAACTCAATAGAATCAAAAAAGTTTTACATCGGAGGTCTTTTGAGCGAAAATAACCCCCAACCAAGACTTAGCCAAAGCTAGAAAATTTCTAACTTTTCGCATAACCACTCAAAATGAGAACAAACACCTTGGGAAGTGTACCAACAGTCAAACCAACCTAAATTCACCATTCTGGAGCTGATGGAAGAGTCAGAATTCTGGTCTGATTCTCAGAACACCAAATTTTCACCTAAGCTCCACTTTAGGCCATAAACTTAAGCTTATGTTGAAGGAAAGTTGACTTTCGTCAACGAGTACTTAGTTTAAGGCTCTAAACCAAGAAATTTGAGATATTTCTCAACTGAATCGCCAGCAATCCAAACTACCGGTCACGGCAAGTCATAAATGACCTAGGGCAACTACTGAAATGCTCTAAAATGCAAACTTCACATATTTATCATAAATGACCATGAAGGTCATTACACCCAGCCCCATTGAACTCTCATTGGAGCCAAAGGACCAACCTCTCGTATCATGGATGCATGACATATCAACTATTATATATATAATCATGTAATAATAACTTCCTATACCCTGCACAGGTATCACAAGACAACTTTTAAGTCACAGGCATCATGTAAATCCGGATGCCAATATATATATATATATATATCAACAAGGAAACAAATGAAGGAAAGGTACAAGGTTAATATAACAACCTAGCTTACCAACCCACGGATGTTATTTAGTATAATTATTAAAGCAATAAACCCAGAGATAGCCCCACAGAGCCTACCTGTCATCAAACGACAAAGTGTTACAAGGTCACGAATAGTACTCTGACTGATGCCAAATAATCTCCAAATGCTT
>JBDJHY010289178.1:0-10095 GCA_039654485.1 Withania somnifera
GTAGGGTAGAAAGGTGATTTTTTTACGCCTTCTAACCTTCTCAGGATTTTCCTTTGTTTGTACAAAATATTCCCAAACGTGTTTTTATTCTATTTGGTGGCAGATTCTTGAAAAAGATAATTTCCTGAATCGGGTTTGGGTTGTCCCTCCAAATGTTTTCTATGATATTATGAAACTCAAATATGATGTCCATGATTTCAAATTAAAAAAAAAACATTGTCTAGAATCTCTTTCTAGATAAGAGAGTCCAAGAAGTAATATGTGATGATTAAAGTGAGTTCTAAGGATGGGTAGATAGCTTGAGCATTAGGATATTCAAGAATCCAATTGTTATTTGTGAATAATCTAACATTGGATGCAATGTGATCTCAAGTCAAGGGCAAGGCAGATGGTTGTGCAGGGAAAGTTTTCTATTAAAAAGATGTATCTATGTTTAAGGCCTCAATTTCATAAAGTGCAATGGAAGAGTATAGTCTTGCAACGTCACATACATTGCAGATACAAATTTATATTATGGCTGACAGCATGAAGGAACTGGCAATAGTAGAGAGGCCGCAAAAGTTTGGTATTCCCATGATGTGTGTGTTCTGTCATAGAGAAGATGAAGTACTATACCATATCTATTTCGAATGCTTGATAACAAAAGAAATATGGAGAAGGATACTTTATTGGATGGGAATACTTAGAAACATAAAGAATTGAGCAATGACCTCTTATAATACAATAGGATAGAAAGAGGGAAGTCAAGCAAGAATGGCATAGCAAGTTGCGTAGTTGGAATGATTGTGGTAATTATCTGGAGAGAAAGGAACTTGATTAGATTTCAAGCTGGAAGTTCCAGATGGGCAGAAGTTTATATCAAAGGAAGAAATCGAAGTAAATGGTAGACTGTACTTAGCACCATGTAGACTGCACCCTGAGCTAAAAGCATAGCATTGTTATAGAAGTAGATCATGTTGTACTGTTTTTGTTAATCATGATTTTCCTGATGTAATAATTAGATAGTCCTTTAGCAGGATCTTATGTGAGCTACTATGAAAAAAAGTGAGAAACATGAGGTCAGCTCCTGTTTGGCTTTGTAATAAACATTTGGTATCAATAAAATTGTTAACTTACCAAAAAAAATCTAACTAGTCTTTCAAGGATGAGTTTTTTTGTTTGAATCTTTTGTTCATCTAAGTATATATATACTATCCCTATAGCCCATATCAATTAATTCTTAGTAGTTGACTACTTCCCAGAAGTCAACTGTACGAGATTTATAAACCTTTTTTGCAGAGTTATGGATGAGATCATTGAAATCTCCATTAATTATCCATTTTCCTTTATAGGCAGTCTTTATGTTTTTTGGATTTTTCTAGAGAATTTTATACTTGTTACGGTAAGTGCTAGAAACTACTATGCTAAAACCCTTTGATCTCTATAAAAATCAAAGGAAAAATCAAAGGGTTGTATGTGAGGAAGAGAAAAATCAAAGGGTTGTATGTGAGAAAAATCAAAGGAATTCTAATATTAGTTGGGTAGGTTATTTGGCTAGGGTATCTTTTATATGTCAAGTCAGGTAGGTTACGTATTTCTTTGTCTTTTATTTATATATATTGCATACACCACAAATATTCCATATATATGCCATATCATTAAATATTTCCATGTGTAAGGCGCATTACAACACGCCTATATTGATAGCAAGAGCAGGGTGTTTAAAAACAATAAGAGGCAAGTTGGGGGTGTTGGGGGGTTTTAAAGTCTAATCTTAATTCGGGGACTAAATTAATAATTCTCACATAGTTCGGGGTTGTTTTAACCACTTCTCGATAAAATTTATGAACATAACATGAGAATCTCACCTGATTAGCATACTATCATGGAATTTTGACCTTAATTTGCAAAAAATATAACTTCGTGAAATATCATTCAAGCACTATGAAAAATCAATAATAATCATCAAGTAATATGCTATAGGGGATAATTTCATCATAACATGTTATTGGAGAATTTCTCTAGAATCTACAACTCAAACCTCAAACTAAAAACTGAAGGACTCTAACACAAGAGTGGAAGGAAACCATTGTTTAATGTCCTACATACCTGTTGAAGACCTCTTTGGATTGGATTTGATGGTGGATAGTTGTTCTTCCACTTTGCAAAAGGATCCCTATCTTGACGGAAGGTTTGAGAGAGAACCATAATGTTTTTTCTTTAAGTTTGAGTGAAGAATAACGAGAAAAGACTAAGATTAGGTATTTATACCCCTTCAAAACTAGCTCAAAATATCATAGTGTTGGTATAAAAAAGTGGGATAAAAGACTCAAATAACCCTAAGAGATATGGGTTAAAACTAAAATAACGAGGTTTCATAACAAGGTTGATGAACTGTCACCTAGTCCGTGAAAATTTAGCTGATTTAATTGATCAATGGAATGGATTGATGGTAAAAATGATAGTTCATTAACCAAACTATGATCCATCTATTCTACCATCAATTTAGAGGACATCAACTTGAGCTACTGGAAAGATTTGACGGTGGTTTTCATGGGCCGCCAATATGAACTTAAAAAATTCAACGATCTTTCACCAAAATATTTTGGTTAGTCTGTACACAATTTAGTATCATTTCTAAAGTGTTACAATATCACCTCCTTGAGATAATTCATTCTCGAATGAAGATTTAAGAACCTAAGGGGGTTTAACTACTAAATCTGACTGACTGACTTTTTGAACCAACATAATACTAAATGAGCTGAACTAATATGACTGAAACACTAAGTGGATTGAACTAACATGCATGAGATGCTACTGAAATGTACTAAAACTAACCTAAAATAACAAGTATAGAATGAATGCACACAATGGGACTCATACACTTTTAATATGCACATAAAGTTGACAAGAGGAAAATAGCTAAACCGAGAGGTTGATTACCTCAGACTGAGCTGGTGTTAGGAGGAAACAAGTGTGGGTATTTGTTCATCATGTTTGCTTCTATTTCCCTCGTAGCTTCCTCAACTAATTGGTTTTTTCATAAGCCTTTAACGGACACTACTTTCTTATTTTTAAGCTTGTGGACCTGACGGTCGAGTATCTTAACTGAGACTTCCTCATAGGTCAAGATATCTCTAATACTAATGCTCTCAATGACTACTTCCAAAGAAAGATATCCCAAGCATTTCATCAACATGGATAAATGGAAGCACTACTGCTAAGTCTGCCGGAAAATTTGACTCATAAGACACATTACCAATCCTCCTTACAATTTGGTACAGACCAATGCAGCTCAGACTAAGCTTCACTTTCTTTTCAAACCTCATAACTCCCTTCATGAGTCACCTTCAAGAAAAACCAATGGCCAATATCAAAACCCAAATATCTCCTCACATCAGCATGACTTTTGCCTTCTCTGAGATGTCCTCAATCTGTATCTAATGATCTGAACTTTTTGAGTAGCATCATGAACTAAATCTGCCCTCACCAACCTTAAACCAGCCAATGGGATACCTTCACCGCCTATAAAGAGACTCAAACCGGGTCATCTGGATATTGGAGTGATAGATATTATTTTATGCAATCTCTATCAAAGGCAAGTGGTCATCCCAACTACCCTTGAATTTGATCATGCACGTCCTTAGCATATTATCTAGGGTATATATGGACCTCTTAGCCTAACCATCTGTTTGCGAATGGAAAGTTGTGTAGAAACAAACTAGGTACCAAGACCCTTCTGAAGAGGTTTCCAAAAATATGAGGCAAATTGCGTACCTTGTTCCTAATAATACATAAAGGAACCCCCCTGTATCTTGATGATGTCCTGAAGATAGATCCTTTCATACTTCTCTACTAAATAACTAGTATGAACAGGTAGGGAATGACCTGACTTAGTCGTGCAGCCTACTATCACCTATATCAAAGCATGATGGACCTAGGTAGAGGTTGATCGGTGGCAAAATCCATATTCCCCACCTCCTACTTCCAAGAGGGGAACTCGAAGTTCTATAAATCACCTTCCAGTATGATGGTCAACCATAACCTACTGGTAATTAGTACACTTGACCACAAATTCGATAATGTCACTTTTAATCCTATTACACTAATAGACTTCTCTTAGGTGCTATCCATCTTAGTATTACTGGGGTGGATGGAATATCTAGAACTGTGAGCCTCACACAAAATTTTCAGCAAGCAAGTCATCAACATCTAGAACACAAAATCAATCCTGATATCTGAGCTCACCATCTCCCTCTTGGGAAAAAATATGCACTTTCTATTTTTGGACTGCACCCTTTAGCTGAAGTAGACTCAATCACTATCTTGTTTTTCTTTTACCTCCACAACTAAGGATGACTCTGAAGCATTCTGAACCAACATACCTCCATCATCTACACCAATCAGCCTAACCCCCAACTGCGTAAGTGTAACGATTCAAAAGTCAATCTTGATGACACCTTTTAATTACCACCTGAGAATAGGTCGGCCAAAGCTAACTACAATAATAGATATAACATAAATGAGGATGTAAAAGATTATTAAGAAATATTATACAAGACTTTCCAAATAAAGCTTCCAAAACCTGGTATTCCAATGTATACATGACACTAATTGGAACAAATAAGTACTGATAGTCTCAACAATGTATTTAATAGGTAAAGACACTAGCAAATAAAATGATAACAAGAAAATCTCTGACAACTGCCGATGAGACAGGAAGATACCTCAGACATCTCTCAAATGCTCCTGGACTGAGGATGGAGAGACGATCATGAAGTCTCGAGCACTTTACCTGCATGAAAAGTGTAGAATAACAAGTGTGAGTACATAAAAATGTTGTTCCTAATATAAAAGGATAACGAAAACCCTAACATCTAACCACCCTCCAAAACTACAACTTGTAGACAAGTAATATATAGCAACCCAACCAACAGTACTAGTATACTAATAAAATAAGAATCAAAATATAAAAATTGTATTCACAGAGTTCACAATTACAAGAAATAATCTCATGAAAACAGTCACAACCCATGATGCAAGTACCAAATTATACCATGTCTCAGAAAAGAGCCACTAAGTCATCACAATCAACAAGTCTCAGAATATCACTCGGAAAGGCATATATGTCAATAGAAGTCTTATGCAATATGATGTAATGTGAATATAACTATGATGCATGCTTGTCCTATATGTACACACCCGCTGCCGATACACAGTCACATTTAAGATTCACGATGGCTAGCTAAGCCATGCCCAATAGAGACCTTGGTGCAGCATATAAATCACAACCCATGGGGGCTATCTAGACTATGTACCCTCGATGTATGATCGATAAAAACCTCAGGGCTTCCTACCAATACATGGAAGAAACCTCACGTCCCTTATAATAACTCAATAATGTGTGTCCGGCACACCAATCACTGATATAACTTAGTTTCCATGCATAAATATCACCAAATAGGTGTATATCAATGTTATCATGGAAAGTGGTGCTCAAATTAAATTAATAACAAATCAGTACAACACAGGAAATGAACAATTATTAAATTATTTAAATAAACTTAGTCTCTATATTGCTTCACAAAATAACTCATTTCAGTCTGATAAGCCATTATAAGGTAATTTCAATATAGTTTCGGACCAACAAAATCAAATCCAGTCAAGGTATCATTACAGTGTAATAATTAAAAAATTTTCCAATGATCCAATACCAGATGATACATTAGGCTATCTCATTTAGATTTCAAGTAGCATTGATAGAATGTTAAACTATTGCAGTATATTATCAATATAAATCATTCAATCCTAAACAAGTCATCGAAATCACCATAGTTGAGATAATTCATGACAACAAGTTATAGAATCACAATATCATGCAATTTCTCATTTTAAGCCTCACATGCATGACTTTAATACCTATATATGCTCGTCATTTGATGCACACGGGTACCTCCATTATACCCATTTCTCCAATTCTCAAACAAATAAACAAACAAACATTAAACGCTTTGTAAATAAACCATAAAAACCTCAACTTGTCTAAAAAATAAAAAACAATAATCACTCGTGAGCGTTTCCCTTCCGCAACGCCTCCGAATGTTTATGTTCTAGTCACAAACAAGAAAATATAATAATGAATACATATTTTGATATCTTGAAGATTATTCAAAAATATCACCCCGAGCCCACAAGTGTAAAACCAAAATTTTATTATGAAAACGAGTTATCCGTCACTTGGGGAACCTAATTATAAGGTTTCATAAAAAATCTAATCAATTTCAAGGACCAAACCATTATAATTTCATTTTCTAGTTCATGCAAAAAGGTCACCATTTTAGTATTGAAAATTCACGATTAGAGGTGAAATTCATGTTAACACCAATAAAATAGTGTTGAAAATTATCACCTAATAGTTTAGACTTGAAAACACCATTTTTGATCTTGATCAAGTTGAAGAAAAGCGTCCAAGTATTGAATACAGAGTAGATCCTAAAAAATTTCAAAATTTTTATTTCTATATCAGCATATACTGATAAATCAGCCAAAATAGCTGATTTATTGCTAGATGGATTTTTCAGACCAAATGAACTATTTATCAGCATGGCCAATTTATTGAAACAATTGACCGATTTATCGTTCAAAATGAATAAATCAATCTACAATCAAACCACCAATAACAACTTTCTACTTTTAAAAACTCCAAACAAACCTCAGGATTCATTCAGAACCATATGCAAACAAATCATATAAGCAAACATACTTAACTGACTTTCAAACTCAATGAAACCATCAAAATACAAATCTGAGGTCTCCTCAAATCGATATCCATTAAGGGACTATTAAACTAATTTTAATAAAAAATATATAAATACCCTCAAAACCTTCAAAAAATAAATGATACTTCATTCTAGACCAAAAATCACCTCACAAAACCTACGGATCCATCATATTTCAAATCCGAACACTCTAACCTCAAATGTTGACTCAAGACAACCAATTTCTTTAAACTCCCAACTTATACTGTTAAACTACTCAAAATCAATACAAAAGGGTAAAAACCGAAGGCGAAGGTCCTCTTAGACCAAACTCCCCATTCCTGATCTAATAAAACTGAAGAATTTCCGATCCGAGATCCAAAACTCCAAATGTTTACTAAAGTTAACTTTTTCACACTTTAAGCTTTAAAACTGAGAATTCTTCCAAACTTTCCCTAAACCCTTCTCGCTCCCAAACCCACCACAAAACCAAAGTTTGTTTAATATAATGTAACTATGGGAAAGGAAAACATGGTAAAATATACTGAAAAGAAAAATAACCTTGAGAGTCATTATGTTATCCACTACTAAAACCATGTTTGTCCTTAAACATAAGAAACAAAAAATACTCAAAGATCCAAAAAGATCCAAAAAGATGAGGGTTCCACCTATGCATATCAGACTCAAATCTCTTAAGTGGCCTCCTAAATCGGTCAGTGCCTCCACTGAATCTTTATATAAGGTACCTCATTGGTCCTTAACTTCCAAACCTACCTATCTAAGATGTCCATTGGATCTTTATCAAATGTCAAATCAGTGTTTAAGCTCAAAGAATCTCACTAGTTTATCAGGCATATAATTTTGCAGCAGTGAAACATAAAAGACTGGATGCATCGCTGACAAATCCTATGGAAAAGATAATTTGTAAGCTATGTCACCCTTCCGCTCAAGAACCTTAAAAGGATAGATGATCTGGGGCTAAGATTTCCCTTTTCACAAATTGCATAACACCCTTTATAGGTGACACCTTCAACCACACATGATCACTCTCCAAGAACTCCAGATCCCGAACTCTATTGCCTACTCTAAGCCGTAAGAATCCTAATATGAATCAACATAGCTTTCTCCATAGAGTATCTCAATAAGATATACCCCATAACTTATCCTCAAAAGTCTCAAACCACCTAATAGGAGATTTACACCTTCTATCACACAACGTCTAAAAAAGAGTCATCTGAATACTCGAATGGCAATGATTATTATAAGAAAACTTGTGCAAGATTCAACAATCGGTCTCAATGACCTCTGAAGTCAATAACACATGCTCGTAGCATCCTCTAACACCTGAATAGTGCTCTCGTACTGACTACTAATATGGGGATGAAAAATTATGTTCATATCTAACTTAGTGCCTATCTTACGCTGCAGAGTAGGCCAAAAGTGTGAAGAGAACTAAGTACCTCGATATGGTGCAGTAAATATAGAAAATCCATTTAATCAAACAATTTGACTGATGTAAATTCGAGCCAACTTTCAATCACTATACCTTACCTTATGTAATCAACTTCACTGTTATTTTTTAGAATTATGCGATGTTTTGTATTCTAGAGCTTTCTAGTAGCTGACCTAGGTCATTTATAACTTGCTGGGACTGATTTTCTGGTTTTCCTGGTGGCTCGATTGAGATTTATCTAACTTTGCCTATGTTAGATCCTAGAATGAAGTACTCATTGACTTTATTCAACTTTCCTTCAAGACAAGCATGGAATCAAATTTCGATAGTTCCACTAGTTCTGGTATGCTGAATAAAGTCTATATAAACCCTAAGTTTATATTTTGGTGCTTTGTTTTGAGTTTGTGCTAAATTATAGGTTTTCATTTTATTTAAGGCCTATTTTGGAGCATGGGTGGTCTTTCGATGTTCAGAGTATTGGAATAGAATTAGGATGTTTTTATCAATTTAGAATTATGATTTTTTAGTTTATTTCTCAGAGTATCCGGTGATATTTTGAGTACCTTGGTGGATTAGTGTGAATTCAGTATTTCTTGGTTTTAAGGGCCATTCAAACGACCTCAGTTGATTATTTCGATGATTTAGTTAGATATGGAATGTCTTTTCCATATTGTTTATATTTTTTGGTTTTTTGGAATTGGACTTGGAATGCTCATTCTAGAGCTTTGGAGTTCAAAATTTTAGTTGTTGTGAACTTGCAGGCGTAGACCACCCCAGCGAGGGGGAAGGTCTTACCAGTGAGGTCACTACGGCAACCTTTGTGTCGCCCCAGCGAAGTGCCACAATGACCTAAGAGCTTCACCTACGAAGGAAGTCCTGGGGACATAAGGTGTCCCCAGCGATCCATTTTCTGCCCTAGTGACCCCGCCCTAGCTGCCACGATTTTTGCCCCTATAAAAATGGCAGAGGTTATAAATAGTTGAACCCTTTTAGTCATTTTATTTCCAAATTTTATTTTCGTCAAGTCTCTCAACTCCTGTGGCAAAACTCTAAGGAAAACTCATCGATTATGGTAAAGAGTTTCTTAAAAGTTTTCCTCGTCTTTCCTGCTCTTGGTAAGCCTCCTTCTTCATTTATTTCTTGAAAGTGGGTTTCCTGCATTGATGACCAAACTATGAAAGCTTGTAAATTTGGGTTATATCAGGGTTTAATGAATTGATTCTCATATTTGAATCATTATACTTTTTAGCTTGTGCTCCCTTGTTTAATTTCTCAATTTAAATTTGTAAAGCATGAACCTTTGCCTATTTTAATCAAATCTATTCCGGGATGATTTGAAGCCCTTTCCGCACTCGAATTGTGCTCATTTTTGAAACACATGTTCTTAGTGATTCTAGGAACCCTGTGGAGAAGTTTATTTTTTATTCTGTAAAGTAGGGCCTGTGGGCCCATTTTAGGCCCGATCTTAGGCCTAGTCTGGAACATAGAATAAATTATATCATTAGACTTGTATTGATTCTTGGATTCTTATTATGTGAGTTTTAGAGTCATCAGAGACCATTTTCTATCAATTGGGTTGATATTTCAGATTCGCAACACTTTATTCGTCGAACGACAGGTAGGTTCCGTGGGGCTATCTCTGGGTATATAGCTTTAATAATTGTGCTAAATAGCATCCATGGACTGGGTTTGTAGGTTGTTACCGTGTACTTGGACCACTTCTTTGTTCCGTCCCCCATTTGTTCCTTATATTGGCGTTTCGTGTAATATGATATTTGTGACTTAGAATTAGCTTTGTGATGGCTTTAGAGTGACTCTGGAAGTAGTAGAACGCTAACGCATGGGTTGGTTTTGGGTTTTTCCCTCGGGTTTGGGTTGTCGTATTGTGCTGCTAGCTGTAGTTGT